>MU376999.1:0-238913 GCA_022495195.1 Xylaria digitata
GCTTATATAATAAAGCTTTTTAAAAATATTATTAAATAAAAAGCTAATAAACAAAATATTATAATTATATTAATTATTAAAGCTAAATTATTTATATTAATTTAAGCAGCTAAAAAATTTATATTTATTAGTTAACTAATTAAAAAATTAGAAATTATTTTAAATAATAAGCAGATTTAAATTTAATATAATAATTAGCAAACTATTAATTTAGTAACTAAAAACATTGTTATACTATATATAAAGCTATGCTATATTAATATTTATAATTATTAGCTACGTTAAAAAGTTATTAATAAAACCTTTAAAGTTAAATATATTTTTATAAATAATATAATTGCTAATAGCTTAACTAAAGCCTTTTTTAAAAAAAAATAAAACATTTTTTTAAAGCAGCTTAACTTTATAAATATTAAAAACATTTAAAAACAGCAGAAATTATAAAAAATACCCAAAAAAAAATAAAAAATGTTAAAAACTTATTAAAAAAAAAAAAGTTTAACATATAAATAACTAAATAATTAAAAAAAGTATTTCAGTTTTATAAAGTTATAAAAAGTTATTATTATAAGCTTTTAGTTATAAAAATTATTTTTTAAAAAATGCTTTTTAAAAAAATGTGTTAAATATAAAAAATATGATTTTATTTAATATATTAACTAAAAGGGTATTTAATAACAAACCTATGTTAAGATAACAAGGGCCCTTATACAATTCTGCCTACAGACGCAATTACTACTACATAAGAACAACATCAGAAAAATAAATACAACACATTCAACTTAATTGCATGCCGTCGCTTATATCTGACAATTGTATAGGGGCCCCTGTCATCCTGACATGGGTTCGTCATTAAATACCCCTTCAGTTAATATACCGAATAAGATCATATCCCTTATATCTGACAGCATCAAGCCTTTGTAGATAATATGGGCGCCCAGTCAGACAACCCGGGATTGCAAGCAAGGATTTCTTATGCAGCCCTAGTGTCAGGGTATAATGTAGCAGCAGGGTAAAAGCTACTTACTTGTGTAGAACTAGTGTAGTAGCTAGTTAACTAGTTAACTAGACCTCTTGCCGCGCGCGGCAGTCAATTGCACTCTAGGGGAGCTACTAGTATAGCTACCGATACGGTCACCAGACTGGCCCGCGCGCTATAGTCTGCAGTCTGTGGTCTTTAAAAACAAGGGTATTTGTGCCCCGGAAGGAGGGGCCTCTAGTATAGAATAGCTAATTATATTTTTATAGCATTAGATTCCTTTTATGCACTAACTATAGCCGTGCTCCTCACCATTTGTCTTGTAATGATTTTCTCAGAATAGGTCGCTCGAGTCCAAAAGAAGATGCGCTCTGATTCCTTCTCAATCGTCGAGGAGCCGACGGGGTTCAGCTAGGGAATTTCCACAATGATTAAACAGTTGCCTTGGCTATCAATGTGAACTAATCCAGCTACTATCATTCTTCCAACAATAGCTGAGATTTTGTGCTCGAAGCCAAAAGTGTACGATCGTTGTAATCATCTGGGCAGTGTAGGCAGGTACGCTGGACAGTGCACGGTGGTCTACATGTCAATTACTCCATTCAATCTACGACATCGCTATCCCACTCGTTACAGCACAATAGCGATAGCAGTTTTTATTTTTTCGCAAGGCTGTATTTGAATGCGCGAAGTTTAATCTAAAATATTCCAAATCCTTTCCCAAACCCCCAGACCTATTACGGCGTCTAGTGACTCGCCTCCTTTGCAGCTGGTTGAAAGATGGCAACTGTTTGCGTACAGGGGACCATTATGGTGTTCGAAAGTAGCCTAACAGGGCATAAGACGTACATCGAGGGCTGAGAAATCGTCACCGTACGGTACGCGTGTAGGCGGCCAAGTTCCTGACTTGACAACGTTCTACTTTTGGTACTGTCGTGGTTTGATGCTGCACTCCTTTTCCGTGACAGAAATGCGTTCCGGTTCGATACGAAAGGTGACGGCCGGTTCTTCGTGAATCTCGATTCGCGGCATCATCGCGTAGTACAAAGAGGAACATTCAAAACCAATCGCGTTTGCGGACATCCTCTGTTACGTTATCAAAGTATATAGTGCCTAAGTCGCCCCTACACGTTTCATATGAAATTTTCTAGGGCCGTCTGCTCCCAGCTCTCCAGTTGTGCTACATGGCGTTTTCGAGAGAGTCGTGGCTGATACACTCCCCCCCTAATCAAAGATAGTCCTATGTCGAATCATTCAGGGGGATGCTACAATTAGGCCAAAACTTAGTATAGGCAATGTAAATAGCCTGTTAGAACTAGATATTATCAAAATACGAAAAGAAGTTCATTGTAATAATACAATTCAATCGAATACACAATGCATAGGTAAAGAAACTATCTTGCTCAGCCCACGCGTCGTAACCTCCATTATACAGAAAACTAAGCATTTCCTGACTTATAGCCTCATATTTCGGTTTGAACAAATCATGTAGAGCCCTGCTCGTGTTCCATAGCCTGCCCTTCCTATCGTCGAGATACCGGCCTTCAAACTAGGCATACATCATCTCAGTTTCCCAGCTCAAATCGTGGTGCGCCCATCGCTGATGATCTCGCTGATTCTGAAATATCAGCGGTGAGCTCGGTCAGAGTAGGTATTGGTTCGCTTCCGGGGAAAATACTGGGCTCCATTTTGGAAGGATCCTGACTACTCGGAGTATAGTAAGAATAGGGGTAAGGATAAGGGCTCTCCGCGACGCCTTGTGAAGCAATTTGAGGGGTAGCCTGACCAATTGCATTTGCCTTGTTTCGACGGCGTCGCCAGAACAGTGCCCCGGTGATAATGGCCAAGGCCGCCACTGCACCCACAACAATCCCAGCAATGGCGCCTGAAGATAGTTTTGTTGATCCCGACTTTGTTACAAGAGGTGTTGGGGTTGGAGTCATTGAGTTCGTCGAGTCTACACAAAAGGTGGTGATATAGTTCCCCTTGCTATCGACACCGACGAGAGATTCACTTTTGGTGGGGTTGGCTGCCCATATAGTAAACTCCCCGTTGTCCTGGTTTAGCATCACGTACGCCGAGGAAAGAAAGATTCGTCCCAGCTGACTCAAGTCATTCTCATTACCGGCTTGAAGAGAATTGAGGACGAGATTCGAACGAGAATAATTCGCTATGATCGCTCCTGTATCGGTGTCGATGTATCGCTCTGGCCTCACGAGCTCGCTGCTCGGTATTCGAACGGAGGGTCCTTGTTGAATGTTGATTGACAGCTCTCCCCGAAACGGCTCGCTGCCATCACTGTACAGCATTGTGTAGTATTCTAGACCAAAGGTGCGATCGCTGATAAAGGTGTCTGTTATCCGTTCGAACTCTACAAAATAGGGGTCGTAATGTAGAGTCATTAAGCCTGGGTATTCTGGCGTAATGCAGGAAGAGAAGCCACTACCTGACGGAGTGACAATGCTCGCACTTGTGCCATTTGGGAAGTGAAGAATCATATCATCTATTGTCAAGAGCATCCCCGTCGGGCAGCCTGGTTTTATTTGAAGGTCCAGTGTGTAGGGCTGGCCTGACACCTTGGCCTTATCATATCCACCTAGCACAAGAATGCCGTCCAGCTGCGCATAGTCATCGGCTCCGGTCAAACCATAGAACATACTCCAAACCCGGGAAGCAATATGCTTTCCAGTCTTGAGAGCGGAGAGAACTGTGGAATTACTTCCAAGTCCAAGACCCATCATGGGCCGGTAGCCTTCTTCTTTCCAGTCTGATAAGGGTACGTTGATGGCGAAGTCGTCGATTGATACATTGTCGTTGAGTTTGAAAACATCAGTGTACGTCTGAAAGGAAGGATACGGATCCCCATCGATAGGATTGGGATTGTCAAGCGGTTGCAGTCTCGTGTCTGAGCTGAGAGGGGAGTACTGACCACCACGCCATGTAGTACACCCAGTGGTGGACTTGGGTGCTGGATCTTTTGGAGCGGAACAATATCCGTTAGTTCCATATACAAGCGTGTTGTTTAGCGGCCTACGAGGATAGCTTTGTTATCAGCACTGGTCCGACATATGTGTGAACAAGTAAGGAGATGTTGAACCTGCCATTGGGGTAGAAAAGCAAGACTCTGTGGAGGATGGCCGACAGCCAGCTCGGCTCCTCTGGCCGTGTTGCCGTTGGACAGAGTAACGTTACCAATAGGTATAGCGATTGGATACGGAACACATTGTGCAGAAGCGAAGGTACTGGTACTGGCGACAAGACATGTCAACAGTAGGCCAGACACTACCGGTTGACGAGCCCGTTGATGGTTGAGGAACCGCATGAGTCTGGTGAACTAGATTTCATGAACAACCTACGTCGTTGAGTTGGGATTCAAAAGAGGGCGGCGCGGAGTTGTTGGTGCCTCGAGGCTTGCTATGTCCCCTCAACTTGTTATGAATGACAGACGGATTCAAGTCCTACAAGATAGAGACTACCCGGACGACAACATGCTTACATACCTCCTCCTGCATGCTTGCATTATTACTCCTGATTCCCTCTCGTACACACACAACACACGCACAAGGTGCTCCGAAGATCCTTACGAGAACGAGATATCGACCTTCGGATGCAAAGTGCAATTGTTCTTCTCAAACCGACAGCTCCTTGTGGATACTGCTGATTGGCCAAGAACGCCTTGTACGACACTAGGGTCGAATCAAAGAGTTCCGTGCCAGCCATCAGCGCCATCAGATTGGGATAGTCCCTTGTTCCTCATCTTTCAGCATTACCACATTATTTTAAATGAGACCGCCACAATAAGGCTGGCAGGCTGGGTACAAAGCGCCCAGTTTGGCCCCCCATCAATGCCCCGGCACTCACTACACGAGACGACTCTCTTCCAGGTCTCTCATTTCTCTTTCCTCTCGATCAAATGATTGCTACACATTAGTGTCGGCTTCTTGCGGTCGTCGCGATGCTGAGTAAGAAGAGATTTGTTGCTTTCACCCTCGTTTTGTTGATTTTTAGCCTAACGCTTGCCACGCTCAAACTGTATCTACCAGCTCATCTTCCAGACAGTTTCCCGAACTCGCAGTCCAGGCCGACAGAACAGGCAGAGTCGACAGAGCCGATAGAACAAACCGCAACCACTACCGCTACCTTATCACTCGACGTTGCTGAGCCCGTAAAAGAACCACCACTGCCTCTGGAGTATTACATGGAACCTGATGGCGACGGAACCTGCTCCCGCTTTTCACCTTCCTACCTCGACGATTTCCACGCGCACACCGCCTCGTACTGCAGTCCAGAGTCGCCCGCACAACTAACATGTTTTCATCGATTCTCAGGCCTCGATGGCAAGACGGATTCTCTCTGTTATGCGCAAGGGGCCGTCCTGGACGCCAAAAAGGGAAAGTTTTACTTGAACTGTGATCTAAGACAGTTGTCGGATGAAGAAAAAGACAATGGTGTCCTGCCATTTAGTAGACTGCCCTCGTATTGGTACGAGACCGGCCCCCGCAACATTTTCTCGGCGGCTATCGATGTAAGAGCGTCGAAAGACGCTTCAGCCATCAAGAGAGCAAAGAATGGCAATAAGGAAAAGAAGAGCGATCCGCAGAGCATACCCCATGCGGTTGCAACCGAATCGGCACCCTCTATCACACCTCCCAGGACAATCCTTCTTCTGAAGCGTGAGGGTGCTGGCAACCCGTGGCACTGTCTCATGGAAATCTTCTCGACTTTCATAACATTCGATATCTTGCGCATGCCAGGTGGAGTATCCGGCGACCAACCGCCGCTTTTCAGTGACCCAAGCGACTCCCAGGACACCCAGGTCGTCGTCCTCGATGATCACCCCAACGGCCCCTACTTTGACCTGTGGACGTTATTCGCGAAAAGGAAACCTTTGCGACTCGCCGAGTTACTCTCCGATCAAGCTACCGTCGACAACCTCGCTTCAGTCAATCTGATCATTCCTCTTGCTGGAAGCAGCAATCCGTTCTGGAAGGACGATGCAGAGGCAGGTCAGTGCGCCAATTCCCCGAATCTGAACGTATTCAGCCGTCGCGTGCTCGACTTTTACGGGGTAAAACACCCCCCATCCCGCGTGCGGGGAGAGCCCATCCTTGTCACATGGGTGTGGCGCCAACATCGCCGTTTGAAGAACGAGAATACCCTTCTCGCCGAGCTCGGCAGGAGGAATCCACACATCACGGTGCGAATGATCGACTTTGCCGCCCTCCCATTTGGCGAGCAGGCTCGCATCGCTCAGGAGTCAGACGTGCTCGTCGGGGTGCACGGCGCAGGGCTGACCCATTCCATGTTTATGCGCCAGGGCGCTGGCGCCGTGGTCGAGATTCAACCAGAGGAATTTGAACACCATGGGTTCCGGAACGTTGCCGGGATGCGCAATCTCGGATACTTCCGCACCCATGCTAAGTCCATCGAGGCGGAAAACTGGAGCGCTGGGGAAACAGGAGAGGCGGTAGATAGCATGCAAAATGGGAGGGGGATGGACGATGGGATAAGGCGAGAAGCTGCCCGGGACGATGACCACATCATCACCACGGCGGAAAGGGAAGAAAAGCTTGGAAAAAGAGACTGGCATGTCAAGGATGTTGAGATAGAAGAGGATCGGTTTTTCGAAATTGTAGAAACAGCCATCAAGTTTATGTATACTAAGGGACCATGGTCATTGGATGTAAATTAGATAAGTCATATAGGCAGGTACTTTGGATCAGTCACGATAATGAGATGAGTATTTGATATTTCGTTCAACTTCTTCTCTCCTTGAACGTTATAATCTCGTGGGCCATACCAGGTCTATCGTCATGACGATGTGGTCACAGGTTGGATTGGGGTGGATGAACTAGTATCTAGCATCGCAACGCACAGATTATATACCTACTCCGATTTCATTCCAGCACCCCCATCCACGAGTAACTACCCACCCAACCTTAGGCCAGATGTAGGCTAGATCACTGGCCCGCCTAATGTGTCATCGGCAGGTATTGGCCCCCCAATCGTAGGGTGACGGATACCACTTTGTGAAATCGTAGGCCGGCTTATCGCAAGCCCCAATGTCTTCGCCCCATTCCGACTGTAATTTTTTGCTGCTGTCTCCAACCCAAAAATTCGTCATCACACAGGTGAATGGTTGCAGATATCACGTTATGCCTATTGTCAAATATAAGGGATATGATCTTATTCAGTATATTAACTAAAAAGGTATTTAATAACGGACCCATGTCAGGATAACAGGGGCCCCCATACAATTCTGCCTACAGACGCAGTTACTACTACATAAAACCTATATTAACATATTAATTAATATAACATATTTAACCTAATTGCATGCTGTTGCTTATATTTAACAATTAAAAGTTTTATTGCTATATTAAACTATTAATTAAATAACTATTAGCTTAATTAAGCAATTAATATATAAAAACCGATTAATTAAAACATAAAAATCGTACTTAAAAATGCAAACAACTTTTATTTTTAAAATAAAAAGCTTAAAAATAAAGCAGTTAGTCTAAATTTATAAAATTATATTATACTAAATTTTAAGTTAAAAATATTATAGCTAAAATAATTAATTATGCTTAAAATCGAAAACTATTTAAAAGTAGCAATATTAGCATTAGTTATAAAATCTTTTTTAATTATAAACTATAAAACGATAAACTTAAAACTTTTATAAAATATAACTAAAATAATAGCTATTAAAAAAAACGTTTATAATACAAATTTAAATAATTATAACGCTTAAATATGCAAATATATAAATTTAATAAAGTTTATTAACTAATTAAAAAACTAAATATTTAAAACAATGTTTTAAAACTATAAAAACATTTTATTAAAGCTTATAAACATATTAAATATTTAATACAAAAAGCTAAATATTATTAAAACATATTTTAAAAATAGCTTTATATATTAAGCATAATTAAATTATAAATTTTTTATTAACAATAATGCTAAAAAACTATTAAAAAACTTAAAAACTTAAATAACAAAATAAAAAAAAAAGCTAGCTATTATAATAAAGCATAAAGCTATTAATTTTATAAAGTTTTATAATATTGTTACAAACTTAAAAAAGTTTTAAAAACTAGCTATTTAAAATAAATTATAACGTTTAAACAAATTAACAAGCTAAAAATTAAAAAAAAAACTTTAAACTATATAAAGATTATAACAAACTTTAAAAATAAAATAAACATTTAACTGTTTGTTTAAAATAAGCTAACTAAAAAAAAATTATATAAAAAAAACTTTTATATATATAATAATATTAAAAAAATTAGCAATTTTATTAAAGTTAAAAACTTAAATAGTTAGCTTAAAGTAGCAAAAAAAAGCAAAATATACGCTTTTTAAAAAAAAAAATTGTAAAAACAAACATTAAGTTTTATAAACAAAAAACTTTATGCAAACACAAATATAAATAATATAAAGTGCAAGCTTTACATTTAAATTTATACGTTAAAAAAATATTAATATGCCTTTTTAAAACGTGCTTTTAAAAAGTTTATACTAAATTAAACTGTTTAAAAAATAGTTTAAAAGCTTTTAAAATTAAACTTAAAGCTAATTAAAAAAATTAAACAAATTTAAAAAAAAAAGCAAAGCAAAATAAATTAAAAATTAAAACAAACTAATTATTAAAAAAATTTGCTTAAATAGCTTTTATAGCAAACAATAAAATAAAAACAACTTATAAACTAAAAAACTTAGCTATTTTTAATTTAAAAACAATTATATATATATTTAATAAAATTAATAAGTTTTTAAATTTTAAAAAAACTAATTTTTATAATACAATATATATAAAAAATAAAATTATTTTTATTAAAAGCTTTAAAAAAATTAATATTTAAGTTTAAAAACTAAAAAAATTAAAAGTTTATTAATTTTATAATATAGCTTATTGCTTAAATATAGCTATTAACTTAATATTTTTATATATATTTAATAAATTAAAGTATTAATAAAATAACAAGCTATTTATTAACTTTTTTTAACAAAAAAACAGCTTAATACTTTGCTGTTTATAAAACTAACTTAATTAATTTATAATAAAATATTTTCTTTTATTATTTAAAAAAACTGCTTTTTATATAAAACGTAACAAGCTTAACTTATATATAAAAAAACTATTTTTATAAAAAAACCTATTTTAATAACATTTTAAAATAAAATACTTAAAACTTAAAATATTATAATATTTAATAACTTTATTTTAAAAAATAAAAATGCGCCAAGCTTTTAATAGTAATAACAAAATTAAAACCGCTTAATATAACGCATATAATATATTTAAAATTAAGCGCTAAATTAATAAATTATTTAAAAAAAAGCTAATAACAGTTAAAATATGCCTAGCTATTAATTTTTACAACTTTAAAAATTTTAAAAAAAACAAAAGTGCAAAATAGTATATAATGCTTATAACAAACCGCTTTTTTAGCTTTATTTTTAATTATTATTTGCATAATTAAACATATTTATTAATTAAAATTATATTTAATTATTTAATTAAGCATTTAAAAAATTATTATAAAACTAAAATATTAATTATTAAATATAATAACAAAATAATTATAAATATAAACAACATGTTAAAACTTGCTTAGCATTTTTAAATTATTAAAAAAATTATTTTTAAAATGTTTTTTTTTAATATTTAAACATTTAATAAAAGCATTAAAAAATTAAAAAATGTTATTAAAAATAAAGCAAAATTTATAAAAAATAAATTAAAGCTACTAACTTATTTATAAATAAAAATTGTTAAAACTGCTATTTATTTATATAATTAAACGCTTAAATATTTATATAATTAAAAAACTTTATATAAAAAGTTTTATAACTATTTTTAAATATAAAATAGTATTATAAAAAAAAACAAAATATTTATATTATTTTATTTTAAAATTTATAAATATAAAGCTTTTATAATAATATTAAACGTACAACAAAAAATAAATAAACAAAAAAAACTTGATTTAAAAGCTTAAATTAGCTATTTTTTTAAATACTAATTATTTATTACTTATTAAATTTAGCTACTAAAAACTAACAAAATTATTATAATTAAAAACGTTATATTTAATAAAAACATTACTTTTTTAAAAAATATTAAATTTTTAAAAAACAACTTTTTAAAAACTATTAATAAAAATTAAAAAGTGTACACACTAATTAATTTAACTAAAAAAGCAAAAGCTAAAAACAATATTAGCAAAAATAAAAATTTAAAACTAAATCTGCTTATAAAAACTAATTACTTGTATACTAAAGTAATTTTTGCTTTATATTTTACTTTTTTTAAATTTTTTAATTACTGTGCTTTTTTTAACGTTATAATTAAAAAAGCTAGCTAAAAAAAAAATTTTAATAAAATTATTAAATTGTTTAATTTAATTTTAAAGTTTAAAAAAAATTATTATATAACTTTTTTTAAAGTTATAATATATAAAAGTTATTAAAAAGTTACGTTTAATATAAAATGTTTAATAATTATAAAGTTATAATATAGCATGCTAATAAATAAAGCTAATAAAGCTAAATTTTTAAAAAAACTTTTAAGTTATTTTAATAATAAACTAAAATTTTGCTAAAACAAAAAGCTTATATTTTTTGTATTGCTAAAAAATATTTTGCAAAAAAATTTTTAAGCCTTTAAATCTAGCTTATAAAATACGTTAGCTTTTTTAGCGTTAAACGTTTTAAAATCTAGTTTATAAAATGCTTTAGCTTTTTTAAGCTAAGTCCAAAATCTATTGTTAAAACTTTTTATTATTTTCAAAATAGCATAAAGCTTTAAATATTTATTTTATAAAAAAGCATTTTAAACAAGCTAAAAAATTATATTTTTAAAGCTATAAAAACATAAATACATAAAAAAAAATTAATATACATATTATTTATAAAAAGCTAACTTTAAACTATATATAAATATATGTTTACAAGTTTAATAAGCATAATTATTATTAAAAATATAAAGCTAAGCTTGTTATACAAAAAAACTAATAGCTTATTAACAAAAAAAAAAAATATTTACATATTAATTTTAATAAAACAATCTTTTTAAACTTTAATAGCTATTGCAGCTAAATTTAACTTTAAATTAAAACAGTATAATGTAATAAACGTATTTATAAACGCTAAACTTAACAAAAAAATTTATATGCGTATGCTTTTAAAGTATTATAAACTACAGACTTTATTTTAATTATTTTAAGCGTTATATAGCTTTAAAAAATCTTTGTTGCTATAGCAACGCAAGCTTATTTAATTTTTAAAATTTATAAATTATAAAGCTGTTTTTTATAAGCTATATTATTATTTTAAACAAAATGTTTTAATCTTTATTTATATAAATAATATAGTTTTAGCTTATAAAAAGCATAAAAAAATAATTATTTAACGTATTATTTTTAAACTAAAGTATTATTATTAAATAACTAATAAAAACAACTTTTTTTAATTTTTTAATATAAAAATAATTAAAAACTATAATAAAAGCTTAATTTAGCTATTTTAATTTTTATATATTAAAAAAATTGTTAAGCTTAAAAACAAAAATGCTTTATATAAAACATATATACTTATAAAAAAAAAAAGTTAAGCCTTTATAATTAAATAGCTATTAAATAAAAAATTTATAGCTATTAAAAAAAATAAACTTAATTATATATAAAGCAATAATTATTTAGCTAAATATTGCTTTTAAAGCTTTATAGCTATTTTATTTTAACTTAAATTTTAAGCCAAACTATTACAGCTTTATTAATTGCTTATTTAATTATTTTAAAACTACTTAATATTATGCTTTTTAATTTAAAAATAAAAATAACTTTATAATTGCTAGCAATTTTTTGTTTGCAAATAATATTATCGATTATAAAAACTTATAAGCTTATATAATAAAGCTTTTTAAAAGTATTATTAAATAAAAAGCTAATAAACAAAATATTATAACTATATTAACTATTAAAGCTAAGTTATTTGCGTTAGCTTAATTAGCTAAAAAATCTATATTTATTAGCTAATTAATTAAAAAACTAAAAATTATTTTAAATAATAAACAAATTTAAATTTAATATAATAATTAACAAACTATTAGTTTAATAACTAAAAATATTATTACGCTATATATAAAGCTATATTATATTAATATTTATAATTATTAGCTATGTTAAAAAGTTATTAATAAAACCTTTAAAATTAAATATATTTTTATAAACAACATAATTGCTAATAGCTTAACTAAAGCTTTTTTTAAAAAAAAAAAAAAAATTTTTTTAAAGCAGCTTAACTTTATAAATATTAAAAACATTTAAAAACAATAAAAACTATAAAAAATACTTAAAAAAAAATAAAAAATGCTAAAAAACTTACTAAAAAAAAAAATCTAACACATAAATAACTAAATAATTAAAAAAAATATTTTAGTTTTATAAAGTTGCAAAAAGTTATTGCTATAAGCTTTTAGTTGTAAAAATCATTTTTCAAAAAGTATTTTCTAAAAAAGTGTATTAAATATAAAAAATATAATATTATTTAGTATATTAACTAAAAAAGTATTTAATAACAAACCTATGTCAAAATAACAGAAGCTTTTATACAATTCTGCTTATAAACGCAGTTACTACTATATGAGACCTATATTAACACATTAATCAATACAACACATTTAACCTAATTGCATGCCGTCGCTTATATCTGACACCTATATATAGATACGGCCACCCACTCTGAATCTTAAGTACTACTTAGCCAGGGTTGCAAAATTAAGTACTACTAATATTTTTTTGTTTTAAAGATTTCTAAATAACTTTACAAAAAAATTAAATATAAATAAATAAAATACACCATTTTAAAACCCTTTTTACAAAGAATTTAATAGTATTACTTTTATTAATTAAAAGTGGGTTTTAAATATATAATTGGTTGTAGTACTTTTGTAGTACTTTTTTAATATTAATTTACTACTTTTAGTACTAATTAGCGATTATTAATTAAAGACCCACTTTTAACTAATAAAAGTTATATTATTAAATTCTTTTTAAAACAGGCTTTAAAAATGGTATATTTTATTTATTTATAGCTATTTTTGTTTAAAAGTTATTTTAAGTACTACACTAGTACTACAACGTACTAAAATCGTGTTTTAGTACGACTAATTTGCAACCCTGTACTTAGCTTCATAAAAGAACCTCTATGCTTACCGATAAGATAAAAGCAAGCGATTTGGAGTTTATCGTTGATCATGGTTCTCTCGTCAACATCAAAGCAATCGTGTAGTCAGTCCCGCAACAAAATCAAAAGACAGAGCGCCTTAGGGTTTCGGGGCCCAGCCCAAATGCCAAGAACCCAAAGCCCAATTGAGCCCATGGGCCCCCAACACACAGACCATACTTGGGGGAATTGACGATCAGGAGATTCTTGATGGGTTAAGATAATTCAATCCAATAAAATCAACGCGTTGAAGTTCCAAAAAAAGTGCATTCATCTCATATAACTCCTAGCTTAATATCCTCGCCCCCCCATGCCAGACTTAGTATGACTAATCCCCTCGGGTCACCTGACTACCCTTCCACCACTTCACTCTACTTCAATATTAGCTGGAGATCCAGTCCTATAATATAGTTCGGATCGAAAGCTGTCAATTTTTTTGGGTTCAAAGTATTCTCAAAGTGGTCCAAGCAAGACTGGCTGTCGACCGAAGAAAATGGCTGTGGCGACAAAACGGAGCGAAACGGTATTTTAGCTTGGAAACCGAGAGTTACGGTCGTATTGCTCAATTTAACATGGGATCAAAAGAGTCTATCCTAAGGGGCATACTTAATAGCAACAAATAGGCAGGACCTTGCTATACTAGTTATCTGTTTTCTGGACCAATCAGGATGAATTAGTTGACCGACACATCTATAACAGTTTTATTTCGAGCGCCTTGTGTCAGTCCAGTCACCCGAGATGGCAAGACTATGGACATGGTACGAGCAAGAGTTTTGAATCTTATCGAGAATGATTCGGGTACGGTGCTACTACTTCAAATGCTTCATCCGGAGCGTGCACCGCTTAAATGGAGCAGGAAGGAGGCGCGCTCCCCAGAACAATAGGTGAATAATACGGACTGGTTTAACACCAACAATGAATCCTGATGTCATAGGCTAATCCCTCCTCGCCAGGGCGCGTAGCGTATAGACGCATAAAGGTGTCCGTCTCATATCTTGTTAAACCTAGCCAATATCCATAAATTCCCGATAGGCTGCTCTTAGCCACGTTCATTATTCTCGCTATATTCAAAAATGCTATTAGTAGTACAAAGCTCAAGTTCCCCATGCCCTAATTTATAGCTCTACCTTCAAGCCCCTCAGGACTAGACAACGAAAAGGTTCTTACGATTGTTTTGCTCAGAGACAGTCGTGTCGACATAGTCGTTAGGCAGCTTTTAACTAAGACTGAAGACGGCTTTCAGTATTAGGTCGAGTAACTGGTCAAAGCAATTGGCCAGAGTACCATTTTCAGCATTAATTGTAAATCACATGGACGGCGGGTCTCTATCCCTCCCCAACACACGATGTTCCGGTATCAGGGATCGTATCTGGTAATCATCTCCAACCCGCCTAAGTTGGAGCGCAACAACTTATAGTCTCGTAGAATTTTCCGCTAGTCGCCATCATCCTATTTCCCTCTAAATTCCGGTTTCGGCCTGTTCCAACTAGGAGCGATTGGGATATAGTGCATTGGCAGGCCAATATGTATTCGTATATGCCCTACTACATAGTAACCATCGATGTCTATCCCAACACTGACAATAATATGTTGATTCTTGGCATCTTTCACGCCGCACTCAAATCGGCACTTCGGGCAGATGGGGTTGAAAGTTTGAACGCCAGGGTGCCTGTACCTAGTCTTAAAGTGAACGAATCTGTTTTACAGTGTCTAAATCTTGTCATAAAGAACCGCAGCCTCAACCCGCAGCTGGTATTCTATCGTGCCAGCGCTCCATCCTCTCATTCCAACCAACCCCCCGAGGAACGACTATACTAGAGAGCTAATTCCTGCCTGGAACTTACGGAACCTCTCCTCCGCAACCTTGACTAAATATTGACAGGGCTGTCGATGAAAGGTATGTACTGCTGCGGGCATGTAGTATTGGACGGTGGGAGTATGCCTTGAAGGTATGCCTGAACATGTCCAAAGTAACAGTTTGACCCCACTTGGTCCACAACCGTATGCTGCATTCGAGAGAAATAACCCATGGGTAAGCTTAGACTCTTATTCAAGATAGTTGGGTAAGATTAGATAACGACTTACGCCAACGGCTTCTTGCAATAGAAGTACTGATCCGGGAAATTGGGAAGACATCTTGCGCGCCCTGCGAAGAGTAAAAGTCGGTTAGCAACATACCGAATGGCGAGACAGTTCGGCCAAAACGTACGATGTTAAGGGCGTTACAGGGTCGATGGTATTACTCGTAAAAAAGATCGGGAAGGACATAGGCCTGTCTAGTCCTATCGGGTCTGCGTAAGAAAGAAACTAGTTAGATTGTGTGTCCAATGAGATGTTCATTTACCTTTTCGAAAGATGAGGTTTCGAGAATGCGGAGAAGGAGAGAGAGAGACAAGACGGTTGCCTACCTTGAGCCACCATTCTATCAGGCAATTGCGGTCGGAATGATCTGCACAAGAGAGTTTCCGCGAAGATGGGCCATATATCACCTGTGTACTTGCTCTTCGAAACCGTGTACTCGACGTAACTCTTAAATTCTTCAATAGTGGTAAGCCTGTTTCTTCGATACGAATCGGCGCACCGGATGACGCGACCGGCGTCGGATGCGCCACCTAATTTGCCAAATATGCCCGCAAGAGCAGACGCATTCCCGTTCTCAAGCTGATGTAGGATGTCGGCCATGCCCGGGAAGGATGCTAGTGGAGTGTAGATGGTGTTGATGAAAAGGGTCTTTAGGTCTGAATAGGTGACCAGTGTCGGCAGGTCTTGACTTTGGACTCTGCTTAGCGGAACTGGATGGTTCTGGAGCTGATAGATAATACCGTCTATTCTAGCCGTGATATTAGTTGGCGTGGGCCCCCAGAAGGAACACTTTTCAGGACCTGCGGAATGGCAGAAGCTCGAGAATTTTTCCATGGCCTCGTCCATTTGATCGACGCTATCCCTCCAGTCATTATCGTAATATTGGTCTGCGTTCATAATACCATCGAGTACCATTCTCCCGACTCGATCGGGAAACATGGAGGCGAAAGTGGTGCCGATGACAGTGCCGTAACTGACGCCATAACACCATAATTTGGCATCTGACGGTGACTGGCCGGCCACCTCGGCCTCAGCTTCTATAAATGTGAGCAAATCATGGGCGACCGCCGGTGTAGTCACATAATATCCATATGGCTCTTTCTTGACAGCGTCATTGCACCACTCTCCGTAGATAGAGCTTGAGTAGTATTGTTCCTCAAGCGACGTGGATGAGACATTAGTAACGCCTGTACTATACAGTCGACTAAAGGTCAATCTTGCTTCTACATTCCCCGAGAAGCAGTCGAGGCCCAAACCGCTGTTGCTCACGCCGCGAGGGTCAAAGGAGACGAAGTTGTACTGCTCTCCGAAGATTTGCCCTATGATGGTCCGGTATGAGAGGAGGAGCTCGATGCCAGAACCACCTGGACCGCCTAACGAGGTGTCAGTTCAGCCCGTAGATCTTGGGTGACTCTTTATAAGTGATCTGATCGAGATCTTACCGGGGATGATTACAATGCTTGGAGACTCGACGGTGGCATTCTTGCCAGCTAGTTTTGTGAAGGCGATCGACGTCGTGCCAAGACTTCTATTTGAATAATCCAAAGGAACTTCTAATCGAGAGCATGTAAAGCCATCGAAGCATGATGTCCACGTGAGATTGGCTGATGGTTTAATCTATATGAGTAGTCAGAAAACTTGGAAGCCTTAAGTGACGCTGTTCAGCAATGTCCAAGACTCACATTGTCAAACCCGTAGGCCACACCAGGGTCGCGCCGGCTCTCGGCGTTGCATCCTAGGCCTGCGAAAAGAAGGAGCGCATTCACAAGTCGTTTCATTGCTACCCCCATAATGTTTCTTATTGAGCTCTCTGTTATACTGCTCGCAAGAAAGTAGTGGCATCGATCATTGCAGTCGGCACAATTGCGATATTAGGGAGCTACTTATACTAGTTGAATATCCCAAGAGATTTGTCAATAGGTTTGCCGGCTTCAATTACTCAGATCCTCAGGGAGCCGCATTCTTCCAATTCAACTCACAATACCTATTGCGCGCACTCTCTCAGCACTCCACTTGTACGAGCCAGCGAATCAATATCATTTTAACGTCACCAGGTTTGACTATTAATCCTTCCTCGCCTGAACTGCGCAGGGAGGAACTCTCGCATTTTGGCGCTCCGCATGTGCGAACCAGCCAATCAACATCCATTTTCGCACATCCTAGCCGTTTCCTTTTTGGTACCGTGTGATTTCCTTCTCTTGCTTATTCTTTTTTAAGTACACTATCCATCGCAAAGGATCTATAACGTGTAACTATTAAACCCCTGACCATGACTAGGAACCCTCCTTTCTTGGCACTCCACTTGTACGAACTAGCCAATCAATATCTATCGTGATTCATCCCGATTGGTCTATCTTTGAGTTATTCCCCGCTGACATACGAACAGACCAAAGACGATCCGATCCTCTTGAAACTCGATTAGTACCTATGGTGCGCGGAAAAGAGGTAATCGCTGACCGTCGTACCTGGTATCATTTGCTTTTCAAAGCCACCACCGCATGCAACTGGCGGCTTATAGACTGTAGTGACCCCGGAAATGTCGTCTGCTTGAAACAGTGCCTACTGCAAATCTTGGCCAGCTAACACCAGCGTGATGGACGAGCCTAAGAACGAGGACATCAAGAAGGCTAATCAAGCTTGGAGAAGAAAGCCTCGCAAGTTCGCTCCAAAGTCAAGACTAGGTTGTAAGACTTGCAAGTGAGTCTCGGCCCCGTGTATTGCTACATTGCGATCAGTGTTCAAAGACTTAAAAACTGACACTTAACCTCGGCGCATCTCTCAGGATAAGACGAGTAAAATGCGATCTATCTCAGCCATCATGCGTGAAATGCCGGTCGACAGGTCGCACTTGTGACGGCTATGGTGAAATGCCCCTCGCTTTCAAGACCGAGATTGAATCAAGTGGTTATCACAACGAGAATGCAAACAGAGCAGAGAGCTGCGGCAGTCACCGTCCCTGTACCACGATCAGTGCGTATCAGCCAAAGCAATGGCACGGGAAATACCATGACCCCATTTTGCAGAATCTCGGACCCTTGATGGTATTACCAGTGACTGGGTCAGGCCAGACAGAAGCAATATGTTTTTTCGAGAATATTTCAATCAAGCATCTGAATGAATACCACCCCTGCGAATCATGGCGGAAGACTCTCATGTTCTTTTCCCAGACGGTACCATCAGTGCGGTATGCCGCTATTGCTCTGGCCTTGGTCTACCGAAACTCCCTGGACCGCCATTCTAACGACCGTGCGAAAGACGGTTCACTGAGTAATACTCCCTTGCTTTACTATAATCGGGCTATCCAACTTCTTCTGAACCAGGAAATCGGCGACAGCACCGAAACAACAGCCATTACTCTTTTGGTCTGCTATCTCTTCACCTGCTTTGATCATCTGGCGGGCAACGACGTGCAAGCAATGAAGCACCTACGCGGAGGCGTGGAGCTCTCACGCAATATCGACAAGGCTATACCGAACAACAATAATACATACGACGATGCCAGACTCTCAGGGGCTCACACACTTATCGGCCAGGTCACAAGACAGATCCGCCGTCTCGACATGCAGGCCGTAACATTTCTAGTCGACTGGACTCCCGCCGATATCCAAGAGGAGGCCCTTATGCCCCAGCTTCCACCCTCCGACAGTGCCTTTCGGTCCTTCGACCAAGCCGCCGACCATCTCTATATCCTTGTCGGTAAAGTAATGGGACTGCACAACATGGAGCAGCAAATTTCCCCGACGAGTAAGGTATCGCCATCACCTTCGTCACTCAAGGATATTATTTTTGGGCAGCTGGAAACGTGGTCAAGTCTCTTCGAAAATATGCTGCAACAAGGCAGCTCCTATGAGTCAGGTTCTAAAACTTACCCGCTCATATCACTGCTACGCCTACAACATACCATCGCATGGACTTTACTCAGTAGTTACGGACCTGGCAGGGAAATGGAATACGACAACTTCCTGCCCCAGTTCCAGCAATGCGTGGCCCTGGCGGGCGACGTAGCGGCGGCGCATGAGCGGTATTCGGGGTCGTTAAAGCCGACTTTTACGCCAGAGGTTGGAATTGTGCCCGTGCTTTACATAATCGGGGCCAAATGCCGGCATCCTGCGGTTCGACGCGAGGTCTTGAGTATCTTGCGACGGCAACCGATACGGGAAGCGGTTTGGGATAGCATCTCTGCAGCTAGGGTGGTTGAGCGGATAATTGAGATTGAAGAGGGTGCGTCCGGGGAGGGGGAAATGACACAGAGTATGGAACAAATCGCTGTGTGGCAGAGAATCGAGACTTTATCTTGGATACATGTCGTCAGTGCGGCTAGGCTGGATGTTAGGTATACGTTCTGCACGCGGGAGGGAGTGCATATCGAGTCTCTCATGATATGACCGGCAGAAAGTTTCATCATGACACGTTGTACGGAACCAAACAGAAACTAACTCTATTCTTATTAGACGCTGGGGGCTGGCAGGGTAGCTGTGAGTCCAAACCACCTTGATCCCTTCACTAGCCACGCCTGCCCCTCTACCAGCCACCTTCTCAGCCTCTGGCTGACCGGCCGGCTGACTAATCCTCCTTTTCTCTGCCAACATAATCTCACAACCCTCTGACTGCCGAAAACGCGTTTTCTGGTGTTTCTAGCTCTGGAGCACTCTGACCTAGCCTAACCTTCCGCCCGGTCTCCGCGCTCTCGTCGACATAGAAAAACGTAGTTGGCGAGGAGGACCTTCTATAATTTGTGGTCCGATATTCCCTGACCTTTAGTGGCTGCTGTCGGCTAAGGGCTTCTGCCTAACCTTCGGCTCCTTGCGTGCGCCCTCTTCCGGGGCCACGCATGATGGTTTCACTTCTAGTGCTTCTGTGATGTTCCCTTGCGCTGACGGCCTTCGTGATTCTTGTTGACGCCGTCGAGTCAGCTGCAAACCGGATCTTGACCGCCTCACGCACGCTGAACACCCCCCTTGCCCAGACTGCTGTGCTTACCACAACGCTGGCCAACCCACCGCAGTCTGCAGTTGGGCTTATAGAATTGTTGCCGAGCGTGTCTCGCCCTGGCCTTCCAGATGATGCCATTCGCAAGCGATCGCTCCTTTGTCAACGCCATCACCTCTGCCGTGTTGTCGTATTTGTACATGGAGATAGCCTCATCTCCGCTGGCCCCCCTGGCCCTGATGTGCGTGTGCTACGATCCTTAGCCAGCTCAAATTACAACAACCCGATATATCGCCGTCTAAAGTTAGGGCATTTGTTATCCATGAGCTCTCCGCTGACTAGCCCTAACAAACATTTCTAGGCGTAGACCTGTTGGTCATATATCCTTGTTTACGTAATTATTTTTACCAAGCTGTTAAAGAATTCCAACTGTGAATTAGCTATCAATCATTGGTTTACTAGCCCCCGCACTCGACCTAATAGCCCGCCACAATCACACCCCGCATTGCATGCATAATCCACTTTAATATTATTCACATGACCTCTCTTGGTATATCTGACAATAGTTGCCTGCCTGCCTAGTATGGTGCGCGGTCCTGTTGAGATGCCCAGTCTGCCTTAGGCTCACCAGAGTAAATTAAAACGCGCTGTTCTTCGATTGTTAGAGTATTGCAAACAGTCTTCAGTAAATATTGCCCCCAACCCCGAAAATCCTATTTCCTTCATTTTTTTTCTCTAGCTAAATTCTAGTATGTGAAACAGCCCCTATTACATGAATTAATCCATATCATGCTTGGTCAAACAACGGTAAATGAATAGCATGGCATTCCAGTCAAAGGACCCCGTACATACAACGCGTTGGCCACATTCTGGAAAGACTAGCCAACGATGGAGAGAATTACTTCGCTCGTGGCGTTCCAAGCCACGCGCTCGGATTCAAATTCAATATTCAACAATTCTCGATGGCTATGACTGCAGAATCACATCTCCTGATCTTAATAATATTGAGGAAAGAGACCATGATAAAGATCTGGTTACGCCAGAGCCTAGGAATATATCATCAGAAGACGACGCTCTGCTCTCGCAGAAGGGAGATAAACTCGGATCGGCGAGTCTTCCCCGGGCGGAGTTGCCCAAATGTAAATCATACAAGGTCATTCATGACAGTTTACAGCAGGGAACAGATCCCCATGAATCCAAAGCTCACTTACCAATACTCAAACACATCTGGGCTCAAGCCATGGGCAATCTATCCAATGGATCTGCGGAGCAAAGGGCGTCAGCTAGACGCCTTGAGGACTTATTAGCCTCAGACACAGAAAAATTCAGAGATGGGCTCATTGATGGTGCTAATATTATCACGCACCTACAGTCACTCGCCACAGCCAAAAGATATCATATATCGAAACGAAAATCTACATGGAAGCTCAAACTTCTGGGTCAGGAATGGAGCCTCATTGAACTGGCAGGGAGAATTGTCACGTGGTTGGACCATTTCAAAGAAGTTGGGGACGTCATAGCGAGTTTTGACCCTCAACATATCGCTCTTCCTTGGGCCGCTATACGCTTTCTTCTGCAGGTACTGCTGCTCATTCTATCCCAGTCATAATGGCCGTTCCCTGATTAGTACTACAGGCTGTGACAGCTAGTCAGGAACAATCCGTCCTGCTATGCCTTGCAATCGATCGGGTCTTACATGTACTTTTCCGGTGTGAGATATACGCGCGCCTCTACTTCAACCAGCCGATTGGCGGGGAATCACGCCCTTCTGTAGACATATTGGTGTCTTCCATGACTCAACTGTTTACTGATACCCTATTCTTCCTCGCTCTTGCGGTCGAGAGATTTTCTAGCAGTTCATTTCAAACATCTATCAATGATCTATTTAATCCTCGTCAAGTAACGGACAGCCTATCAACTCTTGCTGAACTGGAAAGGCGCCTTGACATAAGTGCCAGCATGTGCCACATGGAAGAAGAGAGTAAAAAAGGGGCAGATTTCGAGAGACTATGTCTATTGCTTGACAGGAGCCTTGCCTCTCAGGGAAGTCAATTGGGAGCTATCTATAGAACACTTCACGAGGATGACTTGGTCAAAATCCTTCAATGGGTATCCAGCATCGCCTACGAGACCGACTTCATCAACATCAATCAGAGTCGGCTAGCAGATACCTGTGAGTGGCTATGTAGGCATCCAAAATACCTTGACTGGCTCAAAAGAGATAAATCTTCCATTTTCTGGCTACATGGAATTCGTAAGTTGCTACACCGGGTATAGTAGAAGACTGAAGAACTGATTTGTTATATTCAACTTAGCCGGCGCTGGTAAAACCTTCCTCGCGAGCAAAGTGGTCGATACACTATCCCACAAGATAAAATGGCGACAAGATACTATCATCGCTTATTTCTTCTGCGATAGCAATCGGCACACACATCGAAACCCCCGTTCATTGCTCTGCAGCCTTGTAAGGCAACTTTCGTTAACTAATCGGCTCGGTATCAACCCTTATACCATTAACATTTATAACAAAAAAAGAGCATCCGGCTTTGCCTCGGATTGTCTAACTATTAGAGAGTGTCTAGAATTACTTGTTGAGCTAATAAATAGCCACGAGTTGACATACATCATTATTGACGGTCTAGATGAATCCGAGCTAGAGACTAGGGACAAACTGATGGAAGTCTTCCAAAATCTCGTATCACAGTGTAAAACGCCCCTCAAACTATTCATATCTAGCCGGGAGGATGAAGACATCAAGCAACAATTTAGAGATGGACGAGACCTGCGAATCACAGCTAAAGATAATCAAGCCGATATAGAACGGTTCGTCGTCTCGAGGCTCGGCGCAAACCGGTGGTGTCAAGATAGTCTTGGCGATGGTACACGAAAGGAGATAATGCGCATATTTACAGAAAAAAGTCAAGAAATGTGGGTGTGAAAGGATCGTCGACTTAATTGAGTTGCCATTACTAACGAAAGTTTACAGGTTTTTGTGGGCAAAGTTCATGATGGACGGTCTCCTAAAGCTCAAACTTGAAAAGGACATTCTCCAATACGTTCGAAATCTCCCACGCGGAATTAAGGGGGCCTATGACAAGATATATCACGAAATTCGGGATCTTGAAGGCAGTGCTAGTAACATTGCTGACAGAGCCTTTCAATTTCTTATGTGCTCTTGGAAGCCGCTGGAGCCGGAGATACTGACGGGCTTAATCGCCTTAGATCTACGCATTCCCGGTTGGGGCACGAACAAGCACCCCGTTTCGATTGACTACGTCTTAGACGTCTGTCGAAACCTAGTTGTCGTCACGGCCGAATCGAATATCTGCCGATTCGCTCACTTGTCCGTCCAGGAGTATTTTGAGCAGCACCATTGGTCAAGAGAACATGTCAACATGCTCATGTCACGACTCTGTCTACAATATTTCACTACTAGTGAGCCGGTGTACTATCGCCCGACATGGCGTATCGCTTCATTACCGAATATCCCACCACCATCGGTTGACCCACGGCCAGAGCGCCCGGAATATTTCACGTTATGCCGAGACTATATGGCCGGATGGCCACATCACTGGGTTAGATGCAAGGATCATTCAAAAGACGAAGAGCTTTTGCAACTTTACCGCAAGCTACTAGGAGACCTTCTTCGGCCCTCGAAGTACTATATCAAATGGATTAATACAATCCCACGGATTGACCTGAAAATAACAAGAGATCTTGTCAGCACCGCAAGGCGTTTTGGAATGGACATTACACGATCTTCCCTTTTCACGTACTGCTTCTTAGGCACGGTCGACCAAACTGTACAGAATCTGTTAGAATCCAATATTCTTGATCCCCGAACGGTAAAATGGCTAGCAACAAATCTCTTCAACCTAGCTACAGACCGAAACGACTTGGAGCTCTGCAAGTTGTATCTCTCAATGGGCGCCGACGTGAACAAAAGCGCGGGCTCAATCTACGTCAGACCGCCGCTGCACCTTGCCACAAGACATGGCCTCAGTCACATTGAGATTGCCGAATTCTTGCTTGAAAATGGCGCGGATCCTAATATAGAAACAGATTACTTCGGTACAGCCCTCGAGGGAGCATTAGAGGGCAAGGATCCAGAGGAGGTGATAAAGCTCCTTGAGAAATACGGCGCAACATTAGGTTCGGGCCGCTCACTCCGTTTACGAGACATTTGAAAATAAAGGGGGCTCGAACTAGACGTTATCAGACAGGAAACTAAATGGTCTATAATAGCGTTAAAGCTTTAATTATTTCTCAGTACTAAATTATACTTAATTACTAACTCTGCATCTAGCTTTATTTAAACCCTTCAGTCTCCGCCCTATTTTAAGGCATATGGGTCACAATTAACAATAGTTGCTAAGTTTCTTTATATATAAACCATTGTTTTAGGAATCATTTTAAGCCTTTTAAAAAGTTATAAGATTTTAACATTTTGTAATATTATTACGCATAGGGGCTTAGCCTTGGGCAGGTGACAAGACCACGCTATTTTTTTGCCTCATTATCTAAAGGAGGGCTAAGTAGCCAACTTTGCGGCTTCGAAAAAGGCGCGTAATAGAACAGCTAGCTTGTAAGACACTTAGTTGCGGGACCAGCGGCTCCGTCCTACCATCTATCCTGTAGCACATTTAATTTGCCAAGTGGACTTTGGGCTGCCTCCTCTTCCTCGACCTGCTGGCTGTCAAGCTCGAAGGCCGCGGACGATAAAAATGTCCTCTGTCCCTTACTTCCACTTCACCATAGTACCGCCAATCTAGATGTCGCTTGTATTCTGGTAAAGGTGCCACATCTTGTGTAAGGCAGAAAATCTGGCTCAACCGAAGAGGGGAGATGGTTTGAATTCGTCGATCTTGTGTTAAACCAACGCAGATAGCCGAAGTAGCAATTAACGCGGTTTGACTATTTATAATAGTTAGCTAACTCAGTCTTCTCTGTACTTTTTCCATTCCTCTTCTTCCCTCAGTTCATCCTCCATTCACAAAGCCCCCTTAGCCGGTTATTACGACTCCGAACCCAAAGCCTCACAAAATAAAATACTCTCAACTTTGCTGGCTACCTCATGCACCAACATCTCCCACAGGATGTCGCAGTGGAATGGCGTATATCCATGCCTTAAGCATAGCCTCCTGGGGATTTCAGCATTCCATGGGTCAGTTTTACAAAGACCTGCGAAGTCAGCAAAGATAATTATCGATAACTGGATCGAAACTCTGCTTTCCCTTGCTCGAAAGGGCGATATCATTATTGATGGTCCTGTTGTTCTTGACCAGCCTTACCCCTGGAACGTTCTTAGTCTCAGCCGCCTCTAAACAAGAAGATTGGATAGGTGTTGAGAAACCTGATCCCTCCCTTGTGGTCGGATGTACCGAGCGCTAGATTGCCTCGGGCCTCGGGCAGCAGGGTTAGCTTGAACTTGCAGACGGCCATCGGCGCTCAATGTACACAGTTGCAAGGCAGAATCTCTTGTTTCACAATGCTTTCCCAAGATCCTCAGCTGTTATAATTACCGGCGTCCGTTCTACTTTCCATCTCGCCTTTCCTTCTATTTTTCATCTGTGCGCCAAGGTTCTGTTAGTGCTTACGTGCTCGATCCACCAAAATCCTTAACACCCGTGTTGTCCAACCTAAATACCATGCCCGACGATCACGGGTAGAACCTCTGGGTGCACACCACGATGACGGGCGATCCCATCACGCCGACGCGGGAGCGGCTTGACCAAGGGGACACCACACACGCGGGAGCAAGTCCCCTCATCCCCGACCCCTTTCGACAATCAGTGAGCTAGCAAAAGGCAAAAGGATACTCACGCATTCACGCCACCATTGGACCTCAAAGGAAAGAAGGCTTCGCGACCATCCAGGCGAATCGCCCGCGAGACGCTCGGACCCCAGCTATATGGCATGCTACGGAAAGCAGAGAACACCAAATAGGTGGTTTCCAAATTCGCAGAGATGCTGGATAGCTTCCATGCTATCTACTACCAAGCGCCTCTCAAAGGGCAAAAAGCCCTAGCCAACGAGATTGTTGATCTTTCAATCGCTAACCTGAGCTCAGCAATCTTCGCAGCTACTGACAACGGGGTGTATCTAGTGGTAAGACCTATGGCGAGTACTAATGGCCGAAAGTCTTCGACCGAAACCAAGTCCCTCAGCACGAAGAGCGTGAGCTGAGCAGACATGGCCGCTATGCCTAAAAGTGTGGCCTCAACAATCGACCTTACGGCGGAAACCGTACAAAGAGTGTTCCTGGAAGTCCCCATTGGTAATCTTCGAAGCCTTACATCGACCAGGGCTAGCGCTTACCAGGGCCCGAACACGAAGCCGCTGAGGGAGGACGATAGGGTCCTGATTCGCCTTTAAGAGCGTTAACGCCCTAGGGAAGTACGACTAAGCCCGCTAGAAGTTAGGCAAAAAATTGCGACTCGACTGAACATGGGCGCGGTTATTTGAACATGAAGAAATGCTAATCGAACACTTCGTCAAGAGGTTTTTAAAGGGTATTGCAAACTTTTTTCGCCTTTTCGTAGAGAATTGAGGTTTTAAGAAAGACGAAAAAAAACCTCCAATTTTTTAGATATACAGCAATAGAGAAAGTTTTGGGATGGCGTTATTTTAATGAATATTGTAATGCGTAGCGGTGTAGTGATGATGAAAGTAAGTGGTTAAAAAAAAAAAGCATTTGTAAAGATCTATCCTATTACAAGTTTCGCACATAGTTGGTTTGAACGCATATATTAGGGAAGCATAAGCGTTTACTCAAGTTTTGGCAGTGCGCTATACACAAGCCAGCTACCTCGACCAGGGCTCGAATAGCTGCCCAAACTTGTGCCCCAAATAATGTTCAGAATTGTGCTTTTAAAGCTTAGCCAATGCGCTATACGCAAGCCGGCCATTAACTAGGTCTCAAAGCTAAATAGAGGTATAAAAAACCTCCGACCACCCTAAAAACTACCCCCTTTGTGGGAGGTAGAAAAGTAAGGTAACAAGAAAAATCCCTCGCAGCGAACACGCGGCGAAGCGGCCTCTATATAGGGGCTAGCCGGGTCCGTGCGGGTGCTAACCTGTCTGGGCGTAGAACACACCATTTGCAGAGATGTGGCGCAAGTGTATGTGGTGCGGAGACTGCTTTGGAGCTTATACAAATTGGGTTAGTATAGGTATGTTTTCTAAATGATGTGGAGTTCAAATAACCGCGCCCGACTGAAAGTAGGCCGGGCAATCAAACCAGATAGCAAAGAGGTCAGGAAAAGACTGCTTGACAATGCAGAAGCCCTCATGGGGCTTCCGGGAGCAGAGTATGCGGGCGCTCTAGAGGTGCGGTGCACCTACGGGGTGCCCGAGGTGCCTATGAAGCAGCTGGCGTGTGACGGGACGTGCATCCCGACGGCAAACCTGGTATACGGTGAGGTTGAGGCCCAGACGCGCCAGAAGCTAATAGAAGTGAAGCCATTACGCCACAGAGCCAACCAGAACCAGGACACGGGCTGTGGCAACTGGCCGGTCTCCTTCCATCAGCCAGTCGGCAGATTTAGACTCTTTGGAGTCAGCGATAACTCACGGCTTATGAAGAAGAAGCCCATAGAGAGGCACGCAGATGGCTGCCAGGGGTGGTGCAGGATCGGACAGTGCGACAGGCCTGCTCGATGCTCGAACTGCAGCAGGCAGCGCAGCGAGCACCAGAACAGCGCTGGGGGGTGTGATGCGCCTCAGCGGTGCGCAAACTGCCGCGGGACCTACTAAGCCGGCCACGAAAACTGCCCAGCGACCCCGGTGAAAATCAACGGGCAGATCCAGCGGAAAACGAGGGCCCGACTAAAGACTATTAGGAAAGCCTGCCACAAGGAGTACATCGGGCAAAACCAGCCAGGCGACGAGCCTACGAACAGCGCCCACGGAGCACCTGAGGGCCCAGTGATCGAACTCAATATGCAAGATGTAATAGACGACGAGGATGCTATTGCGGGGCAACTCGTACTTCCAACAGAAGCGGAAGGGCGGAAGAGCGACGCTGATGCCATGGCAATCACCGAAATACCCAACGACAGTTGGCCCGAGTAGCTCTGCACCTACCAGAGGGAACGAAGGACGAGCGGGCCCGGAGAACCCACCATCATCTGCTCCCGTGACCCAGAGCCACGCCAGGGCGAGGATCGGGGGAGCGGGGTAGCTTCGGATCCGTTGAGATCGGTTGGATCCGAACGCATGCACAGCACCGACCTGTGCGCCTCGTGGAAAACATGAGTTAATGGACAAGGATCTTATGTGGGATGTCTTGCGGGGGCGCAATATATCCCGAAAGCAAGACAGCAAATATCACTATCCGCAGAGTTCCCTGTTCTGCTACTACTCCGCCGTAGGGTAGGAGTGACCGTATGCGTTGGTGTAATCACGTAATACTATGTAGGGCAGCTAGCGCAAGGGGGGCAAAGGTGGTGGGATACGACCTCCGACACTCATTTGTGGCGGGAGCTGCATGTTTCACAGGTAATAAGTCCTTTCTTTTTTTTCTCTTTGTCTTGCTTTCCCTCGTCGGACTTTTCCAATCGAAGGATCAGTAGAAATACATCGCGTCCTGACTCTATTTGGACCTTTCCCACATTTTGATAGCACTTTACATATAAGAATGACCCTTTACAACCTGTGCTTGTACTTTGCCCGAATTAGCTTGCCAAGTAAATACCTGATGCTTGTTTTCTCGGTTTATCATGATGAACGATTTGGACGAGTTAGGTAAGTCACATTGCTACACTGTTTTGCATTAAGTTGACACTATACAAAACCAAAGGAGCCAACTGCGAGCAGCTGCTGAAGGCTGCTGACAACCTCAGCAGTCAAATGCAAAATGGGGATTCAGACCTGTCTAGTTCAGATCGGGCAAGGAGTAAAGTGCTCGGCCTTCTTGACCAGATCGCAATCTCTCTTAAAGGACCAGACGAGTTTATCCAGGGTCTTTCTCATGGGGTAAGGTTAATGATGAGCTTATCCCTTCTTTTTCCCATGCCGAGACTAACCCCACCTGCAACCAGTGTCAGCTCCTTGCATGCCTACAGTGGCTAGTCCAGTTCCATGTACTCGGATACATACCTCCTATGGGAAGCGCCCAGTTAAAGGACATAGCCGATTTGGTTGGTGTGTCCGAAGTAAGCTTAAGCCGCATAGTAAGGGTAGTAGCTGCGGCGGGGTTCCTCGCCGAACCACAGCCGGGTCACATCGCGCACACTGCCCTTTCAGTCCCATTTGTGAAAGACACGGCATATGTCGATACCATCACATTTCTTGCCAACACTGCTGCGCCCTCAGCCTCCTACATGACGGCGGCGACGGTGCAGTATCAGCAGAGGCGCATTTACCATGAGGCGAGACCAAGCGCCTATTCTCTGGCGAGCAAAAGCTCAAGCAGTTTCGATGCTGATTGTCAGCAAAGACCGAAGCTGCTTCGACAGTATGAATCATATGTTCGCTGCATTAGCGAAGCCGACCAAAAGATGGACGATGAGGACGCCGTCAAACTATTGCTCCAGCTAGATTGGCAAGCTCTGAGCAGCGCCCGCGTCGTTATTGTACGTTCGCAGCATTCCCATCCTCTCATTTGATACTAATTCTCTACAGGTCAATGCGACTTCAACTAAGATTTTGGAGGCTTTATCTACCTTGTACCCAACTCTCCGTTTCGTCGTCCAGACGGCCGAAGTAGAGAGGATAAGGGGCGGTGAGGGCGACCAGGTAGAAGACCAGTCTATCAGCGTGCGTATTCCGGGTAGTCCACAGCTGGTGGAAGATGCTGCGGTGTATATTCTCCAGGTCCCCCAGTTTGTTCATCCAATATTGCATTGCGAGGACCTGTCCTTAGACCCTTGGCTCCAAGCTGAACTGTGGGCGCACTTTGGGATTCTTGGAAAAAATCCATCGGCGACTCTCATTCTCATTCCTAGGGTTTATCCAGAGCCTGGCTCTGTGGAACGGGCGATCGAAAACGCCGCCCGACTCGTGGACCTGACCAAGATGCAGCTTTTGAATGAGAGACAGTGCGATCTTAAAGAGCTGGAGGCCGCGCTAAGCACAGTACGAGATAACGTGGGCCGACTGGTAGTGGTTAACCGGATGACACTGTGTAGCACCACCATGGTGGCTTTGGGGATAAAGTATCAAAGACATGGATAGTTGTAGAATGCTACATTTATTAATCTCACGGATAATCCCGAGGAAACTGCGTAAGTCATCCACGTGAACCCCTCTTTAGCACCCTGAAGTTGAGAACTATAGTACCTAGCTTAAAACGGTTGATTAACTTCTCTCCACTCTGCTCTTATGGAATTTCTACCTGAGTTGTACAGGAACAGCATTTCCCCATAAAAAGAGGTCTCAGAGCGCGTGCTTTCTTCTACTTAACGACTAGGCAGAACCCCTGCGGGCGATGGTAGCACAATCTGCTCCTCCACTCCTATTAAGAGTAGTGGGGTGTGGGAGGCGAAGGTGCGGGGTGAAAACCTGACCCGAGGTAGTTAGGACCTTTCAGGTCAAATATAACTTATCAAGTATCTACGAGGGGGCTGCCGGTGAGGTGACAAAGTGTCATTGGCTTTCCGTCGGGCGCGGTTCTTGCGGCTTTGTACATACTGCGGAGGAAACGGCAAGACTAGGACATTCATTTTCAATACGCCATATTCTTCTCTAGCGCTGGCTGTAAGGGCCATGGACTCGTTACAGATGAGCACTCGCTGCACTATCGTCTCTCTGCCGACTGCTCACATTTGGGGTATTAGAGATGAGGTAGAGCCGACAGGAGAGGATGACCTTAGCTGAATATGTGGCTCTCTGGCCAGAAATTGCTTTGTACACAAGGGGGGACACGAATCCCCTAGAGATAAGGACATTACTAAGGCGGTTGACGAAGTGAGGCACAAGGTACCTCCCAATCAACAGCATGTATGCATTGACCCGAAACAATCATTCGTGTTCCGGTCTCCCGGAACCCCCATCACCCTTATGTTCCAGTTATCTGTGTATGTACCTTCGCGCCTAGGTGACCGGAAGGTGCCGCCCATTCGTTTGCGATATTGCGACATTAAGCCCTCGAATGTTATCACCAGATGGAGATTGATGCATTACCGCAAAGATTGCTTTTGACAATCGCTTCTCGCCATTACGTCATAAATTAAATACCTGTATGGAGGCAGCTCTTTGCGAAGCATACACGGCGGCGATTGAGTGATCAGACAAGCTGAGAGTAGCCCACCCCTGTTGGCCTGAGGGTGTCATGACCTGAGTATAGGTGGTGATAAACATTCGTTGTGACGCAAAGAGCTTAATCTATCACCAACTGATACGTTCGCTTATGTCCACAACACCTTTGTTCCATTTCAGAAGGTGTGACAGAGGGTATTCATCCACTTCCAGGTTCTACCATACTGGTACTTCGCAATAAATCCTATTGATACCGATAAGCCTATGATGGGAACCTCGCGAGCCCCGAAGGGCGCGAGCGGCGGACCAAGATAAGATAACAACTTATTCACTTTCTTTCTGGAGCGGGGGTTGGCGCGGAGCGCATGCCAGCCGGAAGTCAAGGAATTTAAAAGATGGCCTGCCTGAATTGTGGTTGTTGGGAGCGAATTTACTGATAGGTAGTCAGCTCAGTGCTATTAGTAAGTTCACTAGTCAGTTCACTAGTCAGTTTATTAGTCAGTTCACTAGTCTGTTCACTAATAAAGAATCAACCACAACTCTAACTATAGAGTTTCTCGTTCGTGGCTTGCGCACTCAAGTTTCTAGACGGCGATTTACAGCGTGTTAAAGCCTTTAAAGAGTTGGTACACTAAGCGTAAGCAAAAAAGAGCCACGCGGCGTTTCGTTAGTTCAGTCTTTGTAGCCTGCTTAATTTTTTAATAATTTTTAATAAAAGTGCCTTAGCACTTTGATTTACAACCTATTAAAATAAAGTTTCGCCGGCAAAAACTTTCCATTTAAATAACAACTTGTTTGGCGCTACTGGGAATTTTATATAGACTGCGGGAGAGGTAAGTACCCGTAAGGTAAAGAAGCTTAGATATGTACTTTTAGGTCGCCGCTTATATGTATTTCTGCGGCGATTGCCACATTTGGATAAGAGGAGGGGTTACAACGAACAGATGGACTGCGGCGTGTTTACATTTTAGCTCTGTTGCATGAGAATGGCGCGGCTGAGAACTGCGCGGCTGGGAACGTCACAGCGGTCTCGTGCAAAAGATGTTAGTGTGCCAACATACTTGACTATGCTGTAATCTTACATAGCTGCCTATTTAATTCGGAAAAAAAAGCGTTATGGCCAAGAATAGTAGCCTTTCGGAGTCAGAGGCCATTTTGAATGGCATTTAAGCTTTACAAACTTTTCCTAAGGGTTGATCATTTGTTTGCTAAGGCCCAGTATAGCCCAGATAATTCTTATATAGACTGCAGAGCTCTAAAAACATAATGCCGGAATATAGGACATTCATTTTCGAGCCTGTTCCACCCCGCATCAAAGGAGGGAGTGGGACACCACGAAAGCTGCGAGACAGCTGCCATGTCTGCGCATCCACCAAAGTCAAATGCCCGAAGGAAAAACCCAAATGCTCCCGATGTACCAAGCGAGGCATCGTTTGCAAGTACTACCCAACCAGAAGAGGAAATCGCAAACCTGAAGTAACAAACAGCCCTTCTCCCGGCAGAGAAGACGGTGCCGAGGGAAGACCACCGGATTGTACGCCGTCACCGCCTGCACTGCTTCCCGATTCGGCTGCTGCCAGGAGTAGTATCACAGTAGAGCCGACAAGACCATCGCCGCCGATAGCTAGTTGGTTTGCTCCTTCGGAACCTAGTCTTCTAGCATCTGCATCAGCCAACAGCCCCGAGAGGCCTTGCCTAGCATCGGTTGGACCGGATGCTGCTCAGCCAGCTGCACCAGCATCCTCACCACCCCCTTCGGCTGTGCACAATGAGCCTCACCAAGAGCCGTTCTCCCCAGCAGACCTCATGCATGACCTAACCATGGGTGCTTCCCAGCCAGAGCCGGATTTACCCTTTCTTATGAACTTTGACCTGGAGCCCACAGTGCTAGACGCTAGTGACATGGGTCACCTAGACTTTTTCGGTACGGAGCTCGAGGATTGCACCATGGGAAATAGCGACATCACATCAGAATCCGCCCTGCGGATGCTTAGCCCAGCCTCCAAAGACGATTTATTCGTCGACCCGGCGCTGACCCGGGCGCAAGAGTTGCGGATCGACGCCAACTCGTTCTTATTCGCGACGGGGCGCCCGGCCACGAAGACCGCCGGGGTGAGCCAGGCGGCGCGTCCACCGAGCTCCTGCTCGTGCATGGCCCAGATGCTCGCGCTCATGAGCAAGTTTTTCCAGGGCCCCGGCGACCAGCAGCTGCCCGTCGAGCAGGTCGTCTCCCACAACGACGCCATCGTCGAGACCATCACGGCAACGCTGAACTGCCCTTGCTCAGACGACTGCTACCTCCTCGTCATCATGTCCCTGCTGGTGCTCAAGGCCCTGGACCGCTACGTCGTAGCCACCACCCAGCAGCAACAGCAGCAGGGGTCGACAGCGGCCAAGCGGGATCGTCTATTTGGCAACCGCGCCTCGGAGGAGCCCACGGCTTCATCCCTGCAGACGGGGGTGACGGCGTCGAGCACACCATCCCTGACCTCTTCCCTCTCCTCGAAGAAGTCGGGGAAGCGGGGTGGCGGGCGAGAGAATCACCGCGCGAGCATCGACAGCTGCGGGATGGAAGGGAACGAGCGCAACAGGATGGCCGGCCAGCTGGTGCTGAGCAAGCTGCACCGGGTGCAGCGCCTGGTGAGCCAGCTGTCGCAGAAGCTGAGTGACCAGCAGGTCGAGCCGGGAGGGCCGCTGGCCTCCAACAGCCCCCTGGACATGATGGTGCGATCGGTCTTCGCCGCCGGCTCGGTGAGAGATGAGGGGGCGATGTCTAACACGCCGTTGTCGTCTACACTGCTTCACCAGTTCTTGTCGGATATCCGGGCAAGGCTTAAGGGCTTGGCGTCGAGGATAGTGGATGGCTTGCAGAGAGAATGAGGGGAGACTAGACGAGAGGGTGATTCAAAGGAAACGTTCCGTTACTCATAGCTGGTTTTGTACGCCGCAAGGCAGCCCTGGGAGAGAACCCATGGTACCGGCCTGGTGGCTCAGCCCCCTGGGTTTCACTTAAACGCTCTAGGCGACTCTATATATAGGTTATAAACTTGCTCGCACTTTTTCTGGGATCTAATAGATCGACAGAATCTCATAATCTCTCTTGATGCTGCGCACGACACTCGAAAGCTTCAATATCTATGAAACGTATTGGGCAATGCGCTTAACACCTTGTACAAATTAATAAAATCTCAGTACAGCTTCTAAAAGATGAGAACACTTAGAGATTTTGACACAACGATGAAATCTGAGTCAAAATGATGATGATGAATTTGGGTGGAGAGGGGGGTACTATATATCAAAATGAATTTCCGAAATACAAAACTCCGCTACCTGCCTTGTCTAGAATGATAGGAACTCCTACTACTTCGACCGCTTCTGAATTTTGTTCAAAAACGCCACAAATACATCCTTCTTAAGTCCGTCCTTCTCATCTACGTTTGCAATCAACTCCTCTATCTCAGCTACGGCCGTCTCCTCGTACGTCTGATAGATACGGTCTAGTTGTAGTTTATTGTACAACTCTTTAATCCTCTTCTCGCGGTTTGCATCCTTCTTACCGTAGTTTTCCTGCAAGACTGCGAGCTGTTCTTCGTTGCACAGTCGTAGGGCTTGGACAACAAGCCACGAGCACTTGCCATCTTGGATGTCAGTACCAACCTTGCCGAGCACCTCCGGATCCGCGAAGTTGTCGAGATAGTCGTCCTGAATCTGGAAGTACGCACCCATAGGGAGAAGGATGTCTCGCGCCTGGGTCAGGTTGTTGGGGGACGACCGGCCGGTATACAGCATGGCGAGCGCGACGGGAAGGTAGAAGGAGTAGTAGGAAGTCTTGTAGGTGACAATGCCAAGGTAGGTATCAATATCGAAGGAATTCAGGTCGCGTGTCGCGACGATCATGTCGTACGTCTGCCCGAGCTCCACCTGGTAAGCGACCTCGTGGAAGATCTCGAGCATGTCGACGTAGGCGGCGTGGCTGCGGAAGTGCTTCTTGAGCAGGATATAGATGGCGCTCTCGAGCATGGGCGCGTCGTTGACGGCGATCATGCTAACGTCAGGCATCAGGTACCAGCAGGGCTGACCGCGGCGCGAGGTCGAGGCGTCCATGACGTCGTCTAGGACCAGGAACATGGCCTGCAGGAGCTCCGTCATCCACCCCAGAGCGGCAGCGTGGAAGTACTCCTCGTCGCTCAGATCTCGGCCGAGGAGAATCCGCGTAGTGTCAATCACGGAAAGCCCGCGGTTGTATTTCCCGCCGATGGCATTGTATTTTAGGGACTACGATAGTAAGTAAGTGCTCTAGACCGGGGAAACTCGGAAAACAGGGGCACTGGCGATGGAAGAAAAGTGAAATCAATAGAAGATAGGGAGCCCTGAAGGCTAGTTACCTTTTCGAACCAATTCCACACCTGGTCCGACAGCTTATCCTGAGCAACACAATGTTGTCTTAGGTCTTCGACGAGGTGCTTGAAGACACCTTCGAAATTTTCAACTGCGGAAAGCATTTCTGGGGGTGGAAAGTAGGTCGGGATGGGTAGGGGTAAGGTAGTAACAAGCAATAAGGACTCGAATAATAAAATTTAGTTCCTGGCTTTCTTTCTTTTTTTCAGGGAAAAGGAAAGCTTTGATTTATAGCCATATATCTTACTTAATGCGTTATCACAGCGCAACTGGTATTAAGTATAAACTTAGCGTGAGATCAAGAGTTTCACTTAAACTTAAACTTAAACTTAACTACCTACAAAGCTCTGAATTCATACGAGTGCATGCGTTGTTTCTTTATAATAGGTTCATATAGCATCCTGCTCGGCCAGCATAGTCATTAGGTGCCGGAAAGATCAGCTGGAATTGTTTGCCGAGACGTGACATCGGTCTTCGTTAAGAGGCGGCATTCCATAGTTACCCGATTGGGATAATTTCCGAAAACTCTTTCAGGGGCTTATTATTACATGACACTGTTTTTCATTGGAAGAAGGGAAGGGGACATTTTGTGTTGTCTAAAATTGGATTTATTGCTCATCAGTCTATACTGTTTTATTTTATGGACCCCTTTATAGTATATACTAGTGACTCCGTTAGGTCTGGCCATCATTAAGTGTAGGCATAGACACCGTTGAAATAGGTTTATTAATGCGACGAGTCGATTCTCGACACGACATCTCGGCCAACTCCATCTCTTCAAAATCGAATGTTCTGAGCTGGTGGTTGACACTGGAGTGCCTACTACCGCGGATAGACTCCGGGTTAGGTCAGCCCTCATCTGGAATTGGACTCTCGGGTTTCTTCCGCACATCCCTCCATCCCACGTTCATACCGGTGATGAACGCGCCCGCAGCCGCCCCTGCTGCCAAGTACCAGACGTTATTGATGGTGGAGGTGTAAGCAATAAGCACGCCGCCTAGCTCTTCAGCTGTAACAAGCTCTGAACCGCCATGAAAGGCTACATGGAGTGTGTTAATCCATAAAATAATAGTTTTAGGGAGACATAAAATGCCAAACTCATGATTGTGGTTGCGCAGCCCATCCCAAAACCGACGAGTACCTGGAATCCGACACGTCTAGCTAGTGGGAATGAGGGGGTGAGTGTAGATAAAAGACCCAAACCAATGGAGCTCGTGGCCGTCCCTAGAAGAATTAATAGTAAATAGTAACCAAAATGTTGAACTGTGGCTCTCGTCGTTAGAACCTGGCCCAGATAGATCATATGTCGGCCGAGACTAGCCACGCACCTAGTAGGCCCGATGCAAATACCGTCACGCTTTGCACCAAGATATTGGATAATAGCAACACTCCGCTCATGAAAGGTGACGAGTTCTCAACAGCTTGGAAGTAAACGGGGAGCCAGTACGAGACGCAATTTGAAACCTCAATGTTGAAGAACATGGTGGCGCAACTACTCCGTACAATGCGTTGCCTTATAACCGAGAGAGGAACCATGGCGGTATCTCTCTGCCGACTCTCCCAAAAGAAGAATACGGCACAGGTAGCTACGGTACCGGCCAAAAGCCCGATTAGGGTGGCGCTGTTCCACGGGAACTCGTTCCCTCCCCACTGAAGAGCTAAGGAAAGTATGATGTCCGCGGGCGTGAAGAGGGCAAATCCGACCAAGTCCAGAGTTTTGACATTCTTAAGCACGTCTCTGACGGGTGGCTTCTCGGTCCCATCCGGGATACGGACGAAGATGAGAAATGCGGGAATGGCCCCTCCTATCGGAAGATTGACATAAAAAGACCTGCCTTGGAAATCAGCTCATCACTCGCTTGCTACACTTCAGGGACTAACCTTACCAGTGCCCCAGATCAAGGGGCCGGACACAATCCCTAGTTGACCGACTGCCAAATCGACGAGGTCGGATGTCTCACAGTCCGAAGAGGGCTCTCATTGGCGAGACACTTACTCGCAATCATGACACCTAACATTGCTACGTCCAAAGATTCTGCATCAGAAAGAGAAATGAACGGACGATATAAAGAGAATCCTCTTGCTGGCTTGTCTTTCTTTGGGCAGACATGCCGTGATGATGGTTAAGCCACCATTAAGCAGCCCGGCAGAACCTAACCCTGCGATGGCTCGTCCCACGATAAGAAACTGGGACGATGGCGCGACTCCGCAAAATAAGGAACCGACTTCGAAGACTAAGAAGAAGGTAAAGAAGGCCCACTAACGCATGTCAATACCGGCCTACAAAATGTTCAGGGGCCACGCCGGACGTACCTTGGCCTTGAAGTTGGTATATATCCTGCCCGTTATAGGCTGCAGTGAGGTGCTGGCGGTTCGTAGTCAGCGTCACTCTCGAGCGCATAGTTTCGCTTTGGACGAAGGAGAAACACGGAGGAAATAACCAACCTGACTAATTAATATGCACTGTCGTGCCAGGTAGGTAGGTAGGTATATTTAACGCCGGGGGAAGACCACGTGGCAATTATTTACAAAGCCTTCTGTAAAGCATGCAAACATATTAAAAGCTATCGTCTATCTAATAAATATACTTTTATTTAACTAATTTAGCATTAAAGCAGCTGTAAAGCTATTTTTACTAAATCTTTTTTGCTTTATTTTAAAAGCGTGCTTAACCTATATTAGTTTTAACAAAGCTAATGTTTATAACTTTTAAAGCACTTTTTGTTGCTATTTAAATAGCTTTTGTTTTGCACTTATTATGTATAACAAAAAAAAAAAAATAAGTTTACTTTATAATTAATACTTTTTTTAACGCTTTTTAAAATTCTTTTGCTTTTATATTTTTTTTTAAATAAATAAATAAAAATAAAAATAAAAATAAAAAAATAAAAGCTGTTTAACTAAAAACTAAGTTTATATTATCTTTATAATTTCTAGCTTTATAGCTTTTTTTTATAACTTTTTTTTTTGTTTTTTTTATGCTTTTTTTTGTTTTTTTTAACGCTACTTTTTCGTTTTTTTTACATTAATGCAAAAATTATAAATTTTTAAAAACTTTTATAATTATAATAAAGCTTTTAAAACACTTTAGATTTTTAAACAAAGTTTGTAAATATTTGTTTTATTTATACGCTTTATATAGTTTTTTTATTAGTTTAGCTAGCTATTTTATAAAATGTTTTTTTATTGCTTTATAATATATAAAATATATTAATATTTTTTTATATTTATATTTGTATTTTAAAATAGCTTTTATATAATTAAAGCGTTTATAATACTAATTAAAATTTTTATGCTTTATATAAGCTGCTAATTATTTATATAGCTTTATTTATATAAAAATAGCAAGCTTAAAATAATATTTTAGCAAATAATTTAAACCTTAGTTTATATATTGTTTTAATAGCTTTTTTATATATATATTTTTTTAATATATTTTTTAAAAGTTTTTAAAAAAGTGTTATACTTTTAATTTAATTCTATATGCTATAAGCATAAAATTATTATTTAACGTTATTTTAATATTTTGTTTTACTAAATAATTTGTTTGCTTATTTTTTTTTATTTTATAATATTTTAAACATTATTTTGTTTATATATTATACGTTTTTATTGCTGCTTAAAAATTTAAATATAATTATTATATTAATAAAGCTGCGTTTTTTTGTTAATATTATATAACTTTAGTATTATTTAAACATATTTAAATTTTTTTTGCTAACTGTTTTAAAAACATATTTAAAACTTGTTTTAAACTTTTTTAAGCTTTTGTTGCTTTTTTATTAAAGTTAATAAACAGCTTTAAAAGCTTTTTAACGTTATATACTATTTTTTGCTTTTTTTAATAAATTATATAGCTGTATTTAATTTTGCGCTTTTTTTATAAGCTGTTTAAAAATATTACTACATTTTTTAATAATAATAACTTATATTATTTTTAAAAAGCTTTTGCTATTTTTGCTTTTATAACGCTTTTTATAAAATTGTTATATAATTTTAGTTTATATTTTAATAAAACTAAAAACAGCTTTTTAATTAGTATTAGCAGCTTTATTATTATTTAAACTTTTATTTTTATTTTATATAATATTTTTGTGCTACGTTTTTTTTTAATAGTTTTTAAATAAAGCTGTTATAAGCATAATTTTTTAATAAAATAATATTGCTTATACTTTTATTAATAGCATTTTATAAATCTTTTTTATAAAATGCCCAATTTTTGTATTAATTATAGCTTTTTTTTTTTATGCCCAGTTTGTTATTAGTTTTTTACGTTTTTTATATTACGCTTTATATTTATAAAACGCTATTAAAATTAAGCATATTATTATTACTTTTTATATTATATTTGCTAATAGTTTATATTTAATATTTATAAGCTTATAAATATAATTAGTTAGTTTTATTATTTTATTTATTTATTTTTTTATATAACGTTTAAAAATAAATTTTTTATTAAATTAAATTTTTAGTTATTTTAGCATTAAAATTTTAATATTTTGCTTTAATATTAATATTAATTATATTATAAGTTTGTTTAAAACTTTTAATAAAAAGTTTATTTTGTTTTATTGCTTTATAATATATAGTAGCTTATACTTTTTTAGTATAAATTAAACTTTGTTTTGCTTACTTTAATTTAAAAGCTATATAACGTTATTTATTAAAAGCTTTACGTTTTGCTATAAAAAGTTTAAAGCTTAATATAAGCTTATATTGTTTATATATTTAAACTTATGCTAAGTGTTCTAATTATAAAACTTTGCTAAATATAACATATATAATATTAATAATAATAATAAGCTTTATAAAATTTTATATTTTACGTTATAATATTATATAATTGATTTATTAAATTAAACTTTAACTTTTTTTTTAAATAAAAAAAAATTAATAAGCTTAAAGCACTTTAAATACTAGCTTTATTTTTTTATTTTTATTAATAGCTTTTGTTTTAGCAATATATTAAAAGCTTTTAATACGTTAAAAATAATTATAAATATTATTAGTTTTACGTTTAATGCTGCTTTAATATTATATATAAAAGCTGCTATTAAATTTATTATTAATTTTTTAAACAATGTTTTATTATGCTATAAGCTTAATATTTTATGCCTTAATATTATTTAAGCAATTCTTTTTATAATTAGCTTTTTAAACTTTTTTTTTAAAATAAAAAAAAGCGTAATTAGCTGTTACAACTATAAAATTAATTTGTTTTTTTTGCTTATTTTAAAAATTATTACTATTTTAGCTATTTATTATACTTAAAAAAAATAACTTTTTTTTAAATAATGCTAATATATTTTATAAATATAATGTTTAATTTATTTTTAGCATATTTTTAAAAAATATATTATTATACTTTTTAGCTTTAAAAACGTATTAAAAACTTTAATAATATATGCTTTTACTTTTTTTATAATATATAATATTTTTTATAATAAACAAGCTTTTATTTTTGCTTAACTTTTAAATAAATTTTTTTATAAATTATTATTATTAATAAATTAATTAAGAATTTATTTTTAAAACGTTTTAACTTTTTTTGCTTTATTTTTTATTATTTAGTTTTTTATTTTTAATAAAAAAAGGTTAAGCTATAACTTTTAATTATATTAGCTAATTAGTTTGTAAATAGCTACGTTATTATTAGCTGCTTTAATAAACTTTTTTTAATATATTTTTTTAGCTTTTTATACTATTGTTAAAAAATGCTAATACTTTTTTATATATTTTAAAGTTTAAATATAAACAAATAGCTTTTTATTTTTTTTTGCACAATAATTTTTATAAACTTTTTTATATTTATTATTTTATTAGCCGGCTGTTTTATTATTGTTTTTATTTTTTTTTTTAATTATATTTAAAGCTTTTTTAAAAACTTATGTTAGTTTAGCAGCACAGCTATTTAAATGTTTATTATAATTATAAGCTTTTAAATCTAATAACGTTGCTACTTTTAGTTTAACTAGCGCAACAAATTTTTTTTTGTTTTTTAAGTTTATTTTAATTTAAAAAACGTTTAAAAAGCTATTTTTTTAGCTAATATTATTATTAATAATATAAAATAATTTAATTTATAATTTAAAAAATATAAAACTTTTGTTTTTATTAATAAAACGTTTAAAAAAACTAAATTTAATATATGCTTAAACTAATAAATTGCTAAGCTAAAAACGTTAATAAAACTTATTTTATTTTGTTTGCTTTAGCAAACAAAATTTGCTTTTTAGTTTTAATTATTAACTTTTAGTTTAAAAAAAAAATTTTTAATATTTAAATTTTTTTTTATAACATACTTTTTAAAAAATTTTAGCGCTATTATATAATTTATAATTCTGTTTGTTTTAAGTTTTTAGTACACGTTTAACGTTGCATACTTATTAATATTAAGCTATAGCATATTTTGTATTAATAATAGCTAGCGCTACTATATTTAAATATTTTTTTTTTTTAATATATATAAAATAACTTTAAACTGCATACTTTTTTTTTTTTAACTATTTAATAAAGCAAAAAATTTATAGCTAAAATAGTTTTAAGTTTGCATGCTAAATCCAGTTTATAGCTTTTATACGTATACTACGTTTATTTTTAAATTATAATATTTTGTTAACAATATAATATATAATAAAAAAAATTTTTTAACGTTTGTTTAAATAATTATTAAACTTTTAAAGCTTTTGTTTAACTTTTTATTTTTTTAGCTTTTAAACTTTTTTTTGTTTTTTAAGCTTTTTAGCATTAATTAATATTTAAAAAAGGTTTGTTTTAGCTATTTTTAGCTTTTGCTGCTATTTAACGCTTAAATCTAATAATTGTGCTTATTTTTTTAATTAACATTATTGTAACTATTTTAATATGTTTTTTTTTTATAACAATAATCTTTATAATAGCTTTAATAAAGCTGCTTTATAAAAATAAGCTTGCTATTAAAATATGCATTAAATATAAGCTTAAAAATGCCTTATTTGCTGTTTTTTTTTTTTTGCCTATAGCAATAACAATAGCAATAGCAATAATAATGCTGCTTATAACAACAACTATTATTGCTGCAGCTAATGCTGTTATAATAGCTTTTATTATTATAATAATTATAGCAGTAATTGCTACAATAATTATTATATTTAAAATAAAAGCTTTAAAAATAAGCTGTAGCATTTTTGTTAAGCTTGCTACTTTATTTATTTTTATATTTACTAAATTGTTTACTTTTTTATATTTTTTAGCTTTAACTTGCTTAATAGTTTAAAATTACTTTTTATTAAAGCGTATAACTTGCCCGTTTTTTTTGCGCAGCATTACTAAGCAGCCCTTATAATCTGCTAAAAAAAGGCCTTAGTAATTAGCATATCTTTTTATAGCTATGCATAGTTCTAAAAAATGCTTATTAAAGCGCTTGCTATATTAAACATATTTTGCTATTTTATTATACTTTTTAACGTTATAATATTTTTAGCAACTAAAATAATATTTTTTAATAAACTGTTTTTTTTATATATAGCATGCTTTATTGCTAATATTAAAAATTTAAAATTAATATATTATTAGCTTAATAAAAAAAATAATTTAAAATTCTTTTTTTAAGCTTAGCAAATTATATTAAAAACGTTTACAATTTATTAGCCTTATTTTTATTTATATTATAACTTTATTTTTAATAACATTTTTTATTAATATAACTATTTTTTTTATATAGTTAAAAAAATTAAACAACATTTATATTAATATATAGTTATATTAAATAACTAAAATTTTTAAAGCTTTTGCTTTTAATATATAAAACATTTTGTTTTGCTTTAATTTAAACATGTTTTATATTTTAGTTATAATATATTTTAACGTTTATTTAATTTTTATATAAAAACAGTTTAAAATATTAGCTAATTTTAGCTTTTTATTTTATAATATTTTTATAAATAAATGTTTTATTGCATACAAAATTTAATTTATATGCTTATTTTATATTTTTAATAACGTTTAAATAAATAAACGCTTATTATTATTTTTTTTTATTAGTTTTAACGCTTAAAATAAACTTAAATTAATAAATTTAGCTTTAATAAAAATAATAAAAATAGCTGCTTTATTTAGCTAAAACATATTTTTTTAGCTTATTATTTTAGCTTATAATATTAATTTATTTGTTTTATTTTTAAGTTAATACTTTAAAAGCAATATAAATATTATTATTAATACTAATGCTAATGCTAACAAGTTTACAAGCTGCGTGCTTACTAATTATATAAGCATATATAGCCCGCTTTTTGATAAAACAAAAATCTTTATATTTAAATGTTTTAAAAGCATTAATATAATACTTTTTGTTTTAGCAGCATATTTAAGCTGCTAATTATTTTAATAGCTATTTATTAAACTGTTTAAACAGCTAACTAAGTTTTAAAACATATTAATGCTTACTTTTTTATTTTAATTAATTTTTTTAAGTTAAGCACAAATTATTAAAATAATATTTTTATAAATGCTAAAGTTAGTTATTTTAAATAGCTGTTTTTATACAAAAAGCTTTTTAAACAAAATAAAAGCAAAAAAAAGGCAAACTACTGCTAGTTTATGCTTTTTTCAACTTTATAAATTAGTAAAAATGTTTTAATTAAACAAACAAGTATATTAATCAAGTTTTTTAATTATAAAAAGCCAATTTAATATATTTAGGTTGTTTATAATAAAGCAATTTAAAAGTAAACTAAACCGTATATAAATAAAAACAGTAAAAGTTAAATAAAAAGTAAAGCAAAATGCTAAGTGTTAGCAAAATAAGTATAAGTGGCGCAGCAGTACTAACAGTACTTTGCGTACGGATAATAAATGCAAAGAAAGGTGCACTGTTGTGCTAACCCACATCGCTAAAAGAATAGAAATCGTTTGTGATGCTTGGAATTGCCTGCAATGGCAGTCAGCACAGATTTAAGTTGAAAAAGAGGACTCTTGGGCTTTTACTGTCGACACTATGGACAGATCCAGCATGACAACAAACTGGATAAGGATCATAGAGGTTAAAATCAGCACCAGTTTTATCCCGCGAACACGCTACTCTTTTTTGGGAATTATCCGCTGTCAAGGGCATGTCGCCGGCATAATGTCGAAGCCTGGTTTGGGCTGCCATCGTTGCTACGTCTGGGTTTATCTAATTTTGCGGTGTCTTTGATGGGTCCTCAGCGAGAACAGATGATCCGAGAGTTGTTTCTCCAAAATCATCCATATTCTCGACTAATTTACTGGCTTTCATTTCCCGTATTGACGTCGATATGGGTCTGCGTCAATTGGAAAAAAGAACTAATGATCTACTCTAGGGTAGATTGGTGAGGGAATGCTACGAACGGGGATTCTGGCTCGAATGGAATGTTCCCCGAAGCTGATCGGACTTTATCACCTTGTCCGAAACCCCCGCTTCTTGCGAAAGATATATACAGTCACACGACCTTTGTCACCACCAGCCGGAATGATCAATTAGCAAGCTGAATTTCAGTGTCTATTTTTAGAACAAAGATGGGTTTTCTTTATAGTCAAATCTTCAAGTGGTTACCCTATCCCACAGATTCTTACCATGGCAAGACTGTGGTCATCACCGGCAGTAATACTGGGCTCGGTAAAGAGGCTGCGCGTCATTATGTTCATCTGGGTGCAAGCCGGCTGATCATAGCTGTGCGAAATTTGGATTATGGACACGAAGCTAAGCATAATATTGAAGGGACCACGAAGTGCGCACTAGATGTCATCCAAGTCTGGCAGCTTGATATGAGCAGCTACGCCAGCGTTCAGAAGTTCGCCGCTCGGGTGAACAAGGAGCTAGATCGTGTCGATATTTTCCACGCCAACGCCGGATGCGCCAAGGCCAAGTATACTACCACCGAAGATAATGAGACGCAAATCACCGTCAATGTCGTTGCCACCTTTCTTCTCACGTTCCTGGTCCTGCCCAAGCTAAAAGAGACGGCCACCAAACACAAGATCCGACCCACCCTATCCATCACGGCTTCGAACGCGTACCAACACACGACTTTCCCACAGAGGACGGCGCCGGAAGGACAGCTCTTCGTCACCATCAACGACAAAGAGATAGCGGAGAAGCATTGGGCCGAACAATACCCCCTCTCCAAGCTGCTTGATATATTCATCGTCCGCAGCTTCGCCGAGCATTACCCTGCCGGGACCTTCCCCGTCAATGTGAACTGCGTCAGTCCCGGCCTGTGTCACTCGGGTCTGGCCCGAGAAGTCTCCAGCATCGGATTCACACTTTTCAAATTGGTGATCGCACGATCAACGGAGGTCGGCAGCCGCACGTTGGTGCACGCCGGGTCCTCGGGTATAGAATCGCACGGCAAGTACTTGGAGGACGCCGCTGTCGAGGAACCCACTAAGTTGGTCACCGGCAACAAGGACGCGCAGGATCGGCTGTGGGCAGAGCTAGTAGCCAAGCTCAAGGCTATCAAGTCAGATGTGATGGAATTTTAGAGGGAACATGTATTTTTAAATCTTGTGTTCAAATTGACTTTGATTTTTTGGGGTCAAACACCCACTTGTGCCAACGTGATCAGTCCTATTCATCGTAAATTCGCCACCTAACTTGGAATTCTCTGACTCATTTCTCACTATTCCCATACGGTTGGAATAAAAAAAATTACTACAAGTGCCGTTTGGGTGTCACGGCAATGACGCTTTGCTCCATGCTTTCTAGGGTCATCAAACACAGCTCTGGGAAAAGAACAAAAAAATTATGTTGGACGAAAGTACATTATAAGTTGTTCTAAAATTATTTACAAGAAATTCATGAAGACTATCTACTTTGACATATACTTCAGCACTGCTTGGCGTATTTCTGACCTGATCACCTTGTGCGTCTGGTTAATTGGGAAGTCAACAAACCCAAGCTGCTTCAGTGATGCAAGCCCAGCCAAAGCGTAGTCCTTGTCCAACGCTCTGCAGACATGCTCTTTAATCTGCATTTCCGTCTTGCCAGCAGGAAACGAGCTGATCACAGCAAAGGGCTCGGCTCCCAAGACGTGATGCGGGATAGAAACGACAACGGCCTGCACGCCGGTGTAAGCCTCGATGGAACTCTCTATCACGGCCGGCATCACAATTGTGCCCGCGCGATCGATCATGCTTGAGCGCCGTCCCAGGATGTACACCAGCCCGTCTGCATTTGCGGTCGCAATATCGCCCGTGATAAACCAGTTCCGGCCCTCGGCGTCTTTGTAGAAGGATTCAGACGACCTGGACGCCATGTACCCACCGATGAGGCTCGGTGAGGACACGTGCAGCTCTCCCAGCTCGCCCCTCTCGGCGGCGCGGTTTTTCTTGAAGTTCCAAATCCTGACTCTCGTCCCGGGCGCAACTTTCCCGACCGGAGCGATCTCGCCGAAAAATGGAATCTCCTGCGGCGGGACGCGAGAAAAGGGCCAGACGAAGGAGCCCGCGCCCTCCGTCATGCCGTGATTGATGCACACGCGCGCGTGCGGGAATAGCGCCGCGCATTTAATCAGGATATCCCTGGTCACCGCGTCGCCGCCAACCTGCACAGTATGAACAGAAGACAGCCCCATGCCGGCAAGAGGCCGCTCGGCGAGCTCGGCAGCCATCTCGTGGACCATAGGCGGCGTCAGGACGAGGAATGTAGCGCCACGCGCCCGAACCGCCTCGGCCGCCTTCGCGACATTGAAATTCTGCCCCGTCATGACGACAGCGCCGCCCGCCTTCCACGTCTGCAGCGTCTGCGCAGGCGCAATACCCCGGGAGTTGTGCGGCTGCTGCAGCGCCATGCCGCCCGACTCGGTCGACACCAGCCAGCTCTGCGACTGCAGAACGTGCGACATGCCTACCACGCGCATCGGGCAGCCCTTGGGTCGGCCCGACGTGCCTGATGTGAACATGATGGAGTGGATGCGGCGCGGGTCGTCACAACGTGCGGCGGCTACCATAGCGTCGGCGTCAGTACCTTCGCTTAGCGTTGCGTGTTTGGCTATGCTGGCGAAGGTCTTCCAGCGGGCGCTGCTGCTGCGCGGAGGATCCGAGAGGCAGGCGCGGATGGGCTGGGGTAGACTTAGCTCCAAAATACATACGTCGACCGATCTGCCGCTGGCCGCGTCTGGGACCACGACAATTTGCGGCTTCAGCTCTCTGAGGGTGTACTTTAGGTTCGTGAAGCCCGAGATGTCGAGGCAGGACGGGTCGAGACTGACGTAGGTGACATGCAGAAGAGTGCAGGCCCATAGGAGGATGGCGTACTCGACGCCGTTGGGAATCAGCATCAGCAAGGTCGTGTTTGGCTGGGCACCCAAGCTCCTGAGTCCGAGAGCGACATTGAGAGCGGCTTGGTGAAGTTGAAGATAAGAGAGGCTCAAACAGCGAGTCTCACCGACCGGTGCTTCTGTTTCGCCAGCCGGGTCTCTCATCTCATTTTGGCGGATGTCGCCCTGCTGACGCAGCTTTTGCCACAGCCCATTTTGGGGTTGGCATTGAGTTTTTATCTGGTGTATATCCTCAATTGAACAAAAGAGCTTTTGGAGGTGATCGGCGCTCTGAAATGTACTGATGACCGCTGGAGCGTATGGGTTCTTCTTGAGACCTTGCTCAATATGTTCGAATATTGACAGGTATTCCCACGGATCTCCGGCGACATCAGATTCCCGTACGGTACGTTGATCGTGTACTGGCCCCTTTTTACTCGAGCCAACGAAGTATGACGTGACTCGTAGCAAGACGAAGGTAGCTAAGATGATATAATACCACATGACTGCCATCTTAGAAGAACAAAGGGGAAAAGAAGAGAAGCGTGACAAATGAGAAATGAGAAACGAAAATCTACGTTGTGAAACGTGTTGGATTTTTGACTGTATAGGGGTGAGTGGTGAGTGCGTGAGAAAATTCTAATTATTTACACAGAAACAGGAACTATGCTAGGTTGACACCATAAAGGGACTGAGGGGAACGGGCATTGCAAGGGTGACCGAAGCCATCGGGAAACCCAGAAATTGCTGACAGCGAGGCGAGTTAAGTGGTTCGTATCCAAATATATAACTAGAAATAGACGAATTAGGTTTGATTAAGGTCTAGATAATTCGTCTCGGACATCTGTGGCGGTCAACAGGATCGGGCATCTGGCCCAAACAGGTTATTTCCGTCCTAATCACAGCGTCGGCACGTCGGATACGGAGCTCTTGACAGTCCGTAAATTATATTCATGCCCCTCGAAAAAGTGAACAAAACCGTAGTATCACATGACAATCTAATTGTATTATATCATTCATACATCGCATTTCACACACTACTTCAGGACGCAGGTTGAACTAGACTGTCCCTTCTATTTCTTTAAAACTACCTGTACCCAGCTTCCCCTCGTCTTCTTGTGCAACAATAATAAGTTCAAAAAAGTATTCCAGTAATAGAAAACCGTGAAAAGCATTCAGCCATGCCTAGCTACGCTGTTTTGGGCAGCACAGGAAACTGTGGCAGCGCCCTGATCCGGAATCTTCTCAAGTCACCAAAAAACAAGGTCAAAGCTTTCTGCCGAAACGAGGCCAAGCTGCGTCACATTGTCCCTGAAATCGTAGACAACAAGCAAGTCGAAGTGTTCACCGGGAGCATCTACGACGTCGAGTTGCTGACTGAGCTAGTGCGCGGCACACGAGCCGTGTTCCTGCTCATCACGACCAACGACAACGTGCCGGGGTGCCGGGTCAGCGTCGACAGCAGCGCCAGCGTGGTCACGGCACTGCAGAAGATCAAGGACGAGTCCGAGCCGGGACTTAAACTGCCTAAGCTGGTGCTCCTGAGTTCGGCCACCATCGACGAACACCTGTCGCGCGATATGCCCGGCTGGTTCCGCCCCATCATGCTGACGGCCGCGTCGCACGTCTACCACGACCTCAAGCTCGCCGAGAAGTTCTTGCGCTCCCAGTCAGACTGGGTCTCGACTATCTTCATCAAGCCCGCCGGCCTGTCCGTCGACATCCAGAGGGGACACAGGCTGACCCTCGATGAGGAGGAGAGCTTCATCAGCTACGCCGACTTGTCGGCGGGCATGCTCGAGGCGGCCGAGGACGATGAGGGTCGGTACGATGGGAGAAACGTGGGCGTTGTGAATAAGGCTCGTGGCGTGGGAGCCAAGTTTCCTCCGGGCACGCCCATGTGTATTCTAATGGGTCTTCTCAGGCATTTTGCTCCCTGGCTACACCCTTACTTACCGACGACTGGGCCTGCTTGACACTAAATAGGAGGTTTTGGCGTCTTGGTGTGTGAGTATGGGTAATGATGGAATGGGGGATTAGGGGGGCATTTCGAGATTCCAACGCGCCCATTGATGTGTTTAATCATTTTCTTTTCTTTCATATAATAGATAAGATTATTTGCCCTTTCAAGGTGAAATGACGTGATTGGGCAGGGCTGTAGATTTCGTGACTAGCATAACCCAGTTGCTGACAGTGATAGTGAGGGGAATTTCTCCTCATCTCGAAATTGACGTGACATACCCGGACCTTGAAGCACTACGTGCCAGTGGAAGGGCCCAGCTTCTCCTATCATGGAGTATCCTCCGGCTGTTGCAAAATGGCCCCTGCTCCCACTTGAAGACCCGGCGGAACAAATACGGCTGCTATTCGTCCCTTCTGGAAAATTTGGCGACGATATTTACTGCACAGTACATCTTTGTGAGCTGAAGAACGCCCCTCCATTCAATGTGATATCGTACACGTGGGGCGCCGAACATCCACAACGCAGTTTTCCTCGACGAACAACCTTTTACAGTCCGAGAAAATTGCCATTATACTATCCAACAAGCCCGGCAGTACGACCCATACTCTTTCATATAGATTGATTCCATATGTGTCGACCAGGAGAACATTTCCGAAAAGAGCGCGCAAGTTGCCATGATGGGCCATATTCATGTGAGAGCGTCCATGGTGCTGGCTTGCATCGGCCCAAGCGACGAGTCCAGCAACTTTATCCAAAATTTCCTCAATAGTCTAGATAGATGGGTTCAAATGTTACCCCCTGAGTGGGATGAGGTGTCTCGCGCCCGGCGACTCGAGCTCTGGAAGCCGCCCAAAGGCCAAGACGCAGGCTATTGTAGGTCAGCTTAGGTAACTGCATATATATTGCAATAGCTAGCCTCTAAAGAATACCAAGTCCAGCCAGTCCACCAACAATCGCTCCGACGAGAGGAAACAAAGCCCTGGTAAGGTGCAGCATACTCCACTTAGCCACTAGCGATTGTGCTTTCTCCAGCGTCGGCAGCACACCCCCAGACTTAGCCACCGCTTCGAAGGCGAAAAGAGTGTCATTGGTAGGCGACATAACCAGCCAGGTGAAAGGGATCATGAGGGTCGAGATAAGTCCGGCCAAGATCCAAGACCTCCAGGGTCGACCAGTCACCCATCTCCGCCCAGCTACATGCACGTATAGTAGCAATGTCAGGATGGATAGAACCGGCAGTAAGGCGCGGCCGTAGTAGTACATGCGCGCCCATTGGACGTATAACTGTCCGGCGTCCTGGATGGTTTCCAGGAAAACGGGCACGGCTATGAAGCAAAGGCTCATCATAGCACCTGGTAGTTCCAAAGTCAGTTAAATGCAAGCGCCAATCTGAGGGGCGCGTTCTTACCTGATAGAAACGATCCCGTCACCAGAGCCGCTGTCTCGGCCGGTACCACGGATTCGGCCGGATCTTCGATACCGTCCACGATGGCGTTTCCGTCGATAAACTGCGAAATCCAACCGATCGTCATCCTGAGGGTTTGACATGTTAGTGCAATATTTCCTGACGTGACGATTCTCTTGTTGGAACTTACATGCTTCTCTTGGTGTCCGCGAATTTCTCGTGGTCTCCAAACAGGCGCCTCTTGTATTCCGGGTTTTCCTTGAAGGTCTTGTAATCCCGGAGGCTCTTGAACACCACCTGACTGAAGCAGTCGAAATCGGCCAGCTTGGTCATCTGCGAATCGTAGAGCTGGCTCATCATGGCGCGTGTGGCGGCTTGATTGTGAATCTTGGGGGAAAAGCTTGGTCAGTAACTTTGACGTGGCCTCCTCGGCCGTACGAAAGAGATCGAACATACCTGAGTCCACCGAACGATGCCGTATTTAACCATCAGATCCCTTGTCATTGGCGCCGAGACTTTGGTCATGTGGTTGTAGTAGTCTCCTTCATTCATGCCCGATTTCTTGTACCCTAGGATAGTGAGGCAGAGAAACTTGCCTTTGCCACCGCCCGCGATGGTGGCAGGTTCCAATTTCGTATCTTGAGCCGGCATCTTTGATAGTCCACTAGGTGTAGTACGGTTGATACTGAGCGGAAGAAATGAGGAGAAGAAAAGACAATCAGGTTTCAAGTTGGTTAGATTGGAAGCGTAAGAAATACGCGCCGTATGAGTACTACACTGACAAGCGAATGCAGGATGAGTATAAAATATGAAGTCGCATAATATATTCAAGCACGAACGTGCGTTTAAGTGCCTCGCTATGCATGAGCATCTTCCTTCCTTCGCCCTTGTTCTACGGAGTAATGCCATCGTTATTCGGAAATTTTCAGGGGCACGGGTCTCGGCGATCTGGATTCTGAGTGGCCGGGAATGTGCTTTTTTGAGATGTGGAACCCGAAGTCCGAATCCTTCGGCCATGTCACTACTCCTCAATTCCTGACATGTGGTACCTTAGTCGCAGTGAATGATTCACTCAACAGCTAGAGAATAAAGTTTTTTTAAGGAGTAATGAAGAATTGGATGAGATATGCCAGTTTTGACTATACAACTGATTTTTACCATCTAAGTACTACCTAACGGCCTCGAACACAATCATGGTGGTATGCCACTCTTGTTGCCCAAAGCGTATGTCATCGGGTTCTTTGTAACTCGCTAGAATAATATCCATGCAGATTAGTGTACCAGTGGCCTACTAATGCCGCTTCACCCACGTCATGATACCGCTCTGATCCTCTGTCCCAATGATGAAATAGTCGACCGTTATTTCCACATCCTTTAGGCCTGCTCCATCAAATTTAAAGTCAAAGAGCAGCGTGAAGGTGGCAACGAGCATATACAGCTCGGACCAAGCCAGACTAAAAGGACAAAAGATGCGTGAGACAATTGATCGATATGTTGATCTGGTAAAAGACGAGGGAGGCGAAACTTACTGCATTCCGAGACAGCTTCTGGTGCCCTGCATAGAACTTGTCCGCCTTCCGCCGCACATCCAGATCCGTCCGCCTGTCGGGGATGAAGCTTTTCGGGTCCGGGTAGAGCTGCTCGTCGTGGTGCATGAGGATCGTAGTCATGCCCACGGGCGTATCCGCGGGGATGCACCAATTCTCGTAGAACAAGTCGCGGTCCGGGGCGATGCTCGCCAGACGAGAGGCTACGCCTGGTCCCATCCGCAAACCCTCTTACAGGATGGCCGTCAGGTAGGGGAGTTGCTGCGGCTTGACCCAGTCTAGGTCTCCCGGGATCTGCCCCTTGCTTGTGTACCTGGCAGACTCGAGTTCGGATCGCAGTCGAGCCAGGATTTCGGGACGGCTGTACATGTGGTAGAGGACGATGCGCATGACCGTTGCAGTCGTCTCGAAGCCGGCCCCGAGGATGCTGGCCACCTCTTCGGCTACGCGCCGGTGTATCTTCTCTGCGGGTGGGAGCTTGGATTGCACGATGGCATGCACGAGACTGAAGGGGCGCCACGGTCCGGGTCCTCGGACTTCGTCTTCGCCATGAGGCCGGCAGTGTCTTTCAGCCTCCCGTCGAGGAAAGCGAAAAAGGCTTGGTTCTGATTTCCTCCTATCATCCTGGCGGCGGGGATTGGCAAGCTCACCAAGGTGCCTCCCACCCGGCGAAGATGCTTGGTGATCATCCACAACTGGGTCAGGGAACAGCGTGGCCGGAGTCATCTGGGTGTTGAAGTCGTCGTGGTCGAGGTTGCCCGTAGCATCTGCCCAGCATGAACTCAGTCGAGACATCTCGAGCGAAGGCGCTCAGTGCATCACTCAAGTTGTGCCTCTTTCCAGAAGTAACGAAGCCGTCCAGACGACCAACGAGCCGGTCTGGGTTTCGCTTCAAAACTTCTTGTTTTCTGGTGACGTTGGGTTTGGAAAAAAAGGCTGTTCAGCGGCGTGGAGTACTGACGGCCGTTAATGGTGCTCTGAAGGTATCGTAACTCCAGTCGTACTTGTCCCAGCGGCCATCCTGACAGTACAGCTTCTCGTAGAACTTTGGATCGATAACGTGAAGCTCGCAAGGACTGATGCGTATTATCGGACCTGCAGGCCGGGGTTTGCGGGTGAGTAAGTACTTGAACATCCTCCCAACTTATAGGTTCATAGAGGGGAGGCACTTCAGGGTACCGTATTTTTTTGTGCATCTCTTGGATCTGCCGTGTATACTTGCCCCTGAGAATCAAATCATAGTACGCCTCGTACCACCGCGACGCTGCCGCGAGCTTCGGGCCGGGAAATTTTGCGAGAGGATGAAGCTACAGCCTATAAAACACAAGACTAAAGTAATACGGCGCTAATGCGACAATGATGTTAGGAATAGTGACATGACTGGTCAGGCTTTCCTTTATCTCCAAGAGAAGTTCGCCTCCATAGAAGCCATTGGCTTGTGATGCATTTGAAAGCTATCCATGCTGTTGTCACCGAAATCAATGTCCAAAACACAACAAGAAACGAAATAGTAGGAACAAATGATCACTAATGTAATGAGGCGTTGTTACCGGCGTTCCATATATAGATTGCTATGTCTGTCTAGGTTGGAGCAGATCCTGGCTGCGGACCCCGACGCGGGGATTTCGGAAATTCTGCTGACCCAACTTGGCAGGAGATCATACCACGCCGGGGTTGACGACGCATTCAGACGTGTTATTATTATGACTTCGGGGTTATTTGATTGAGTGAATCGGAGGCCGATAGGTATTTCCATAACATCGAACGATCAAGGAATAAAAGAAATAGATTGCATGAGATGAAGTCCTCAACGTTATCACAACGTCCCTGAACCCAAAGCTTCATGAAATATCCGCTTCTCACCTCGAAATTTCTCCCTAAATCATATTAGCCTCTGAGAATGTCTGTTGGGTCCATTATCCTGTCACACGACCATGTCGGTGTCGTAAAGGTGGCAGACATTCAGCAGTCGTCGCTAGACGCTTGTACTGATCTGCTGCGCAAGAACCATGAAGAATATCACATGTTCTTTCGCGACACCGCCGGTCACAATCACATTGCGCACAGCCTTCTTACCGTGCTAGCGCTGGGTGGGGGCCCGAAAGAATTGCAAGACCGCTACGATGACGGCACGCCCATTCAAAGGGCCATGCCCGACATCGACACCACCCTCCTTGACACTTTGACGGACTCGAACAAGTTCTACGCAGCGCTGGGCGAAGTCAAGGATTACCACACCTTTCTTGCCTTCTTCGAGCGCGAGATAGCCGCCAAGGGCTGGAAGGAGGTGATCCTGGAATACGTCTTCTCTCGCACCAAGGCCGCAGATGCTATGCTCGCTCGCATGTACGAGGGCGCTTATCACCCGGTGATCCACCTCGGCTTTGGCGTTGAGTTCGAGCAGCCGGGCATCGTGGCGGAGGCGCTGGCTCAGGCAGCAGCTCACGACGACAGCAACATCAAGACCCTTTTCGCGGCGGCCGAAGCCCAAGCTGAAATCGCATACCCGACGGCCAAGCCCAAGCCCATGATAGACCTTATCCACATGGTGCGAGAGAACAATGTGATCCCGGAAGCTCCGCGATGGACCGACTTCGGAAACAAGATGAGGGATGGCGTCGTTGGGCGCGCTCTTGACGACATCTCGAGCATCGCCTCTCAGTTCCGCATCCACGAGGAAGAACTAGAGAGGCGCACCGGCGAGATGATCAGCACCTGCGCTTTCTTTGCGGGCGCAGCGCAGCGCGAGGGTCGTAAACGTAAGATCGACTTCTTTTATATGCACGCCGTTACCAGCAGCATATTTTTCACCGTCCTGGCCCGGCAGAGCTGGATCCCCATTCGGGATCGTGTTCGTCTCGTCGAGTGGAAAGGACGCTTGGATCTGGCATGGTACGCCGTTTCCGGCTCTGCGCCTCTAAACCCCAGCGCGATCACGAGTTACAGCAACCCCGAGAGCGATAACATGGGCTGGAGCGAGCTCTTCGATGCCGTCATCAAAGAGCATGACGACGGCCACGCTGCCAAGTTCATTCGCGCATTGAAGAATGGCCAAGACGTTTGCGAGAGATTTGAGGCGCAGAGCGAACGGGCAGGCTATTTCCCAGTGAAGGGGGACATGTGGTTAAAGGTAGCCCGTATGTGTCACGACACAACCAAAAACCTACCCACGGATCTCAAGTGGGTTCCTTTCACTGGATTTGAGCAGCCGTGGAAGCGACCGGACCTGGCATCATAGGCAATTGATATACAGTGTAACCTGATGAGAGTCTCCAAAAGTTCGCAAGAGGAAAGACGGATGGAAAGGGAGAGAGGGCGATAGGCTGACAGGCACGTGTTGAGAGGAATGCAGGACAGACGGGGCAGAATGAGATCTATGTATGTATAGCTATTGATTTCCAGAGACTTTGGTCAGATAGAGTTTTTTTTTCCGCCTGCTTATTATAAAGAAGGGGTTAGGTTTTGAATACATTAAGAGCGGAGATGTTGAGATGGTGCTTCGATTGCCTGCGGATTATCCAGATTTGATTCCGCCTCCTTTAGCTTAGCTTGGTTTGGCCAACCAAGGTTAGAACAATACCATCCGGGTTGATCGCCATTTATCCTATTGCACTATATACCTGTTTCAAAAAGGACTAGCACATCACGTTGAGAACTGTCTTTCTGGATTCCTGGATTCTCCATTTGAGCTACCCCAAGCATTCCGGCTGCAACTACAGCTGGACACCTGTACAAGTAGTTCTGCACAGTGAAAAAAAAATGAAAGGTATGTATAATTACACAATATTCTCTAAGTATGAGGGGTGGTCCTATGGATGCTACCTAATACGGACACTCCAATACATTATGGATACCTATAGCGGGGGTCTAATGGTGGGTCGCACCTGACAATGGTCTAAATGTTCTTACTAGTAAAAAGCACATAGCTAATAATTGAATATGCGGACCTGTTAGGCAGGCACAAAGGGGTGGCTATATTACCCCTCCCAGTGGGTTCCTCATGTCACTTTACTCCATTACCTTTACAACATGTTTGAATATTCGACCCCCCAATTCATTGCTTAACAGACCCAAGCTAGCTAGATTATGTGGATGAAAACATGATGATTGTGTGGAAGGCACGGATGGGGTGCCCATATACCCCTCTCTGTAGATGCCCTGTCAATTAGTCCACGCCTACTATACCATCTACAACATTGCTACCATTCATTGCCTAACAATTGATGAGAAAACAAAATCTAAAGTAAAGAAACAAACCAAAATCCTAAAACAGCCTAACTGTAATACTCTGATAACCAATTGCGAAGATCCCCAATGGTAGGATACTCGAGGAAAAGACTTCCCGACACTACTACGCCCAATTCTTCGCGGAACTTCTCCGAAATCACCAAACTCATCAAGCTGTCCACTCCCAGCTCGGCGAAGCTAGTCTCATCCGGAATATTTTTTTCTTCCATCGCCGCCTCTCGCGCAATCAGGGCCATTGCCTTGGCCGTCACCGTCTGCGCTTGTTCCGCACTTTCTTCCGACTTTGCCGGTTTCGCCGCGGGCGCAGGGGCGATCTCGACAACGACAGGCTTCTCTGGTGCCGAGCGGGGGTTTACTACCAGCTTTGACACTGGAGCCGGCAGTGTGACTACCTGTGTGGCAACGGTACTAGGAACGACAGGCTTCGTGGGCTTGCTGGCAGCAACTTCCGAAGACGGGGTAGCCTCATCAGGAGCAGAGAAGAATCGGTTCAATAAAATGCGCGGATACTTGCGGAACTTGATGGCTCTAACTAACCCAATGATTGAGTCGTCTTGCAAGATGTAAACATCACCTAAAAAGATCGAGGGGTCTTCAATAGTAGGGACCATCTTGACGTATGACTGGTACTTAGCACCGGCTACGAGAGGTTTGGCGAAGCGCATCGATTTCCAGCCGGGCGTCACGCAATAGTTCGCCTTAGTGTCGATAACGTCAGACACATTCATGACGAAACCAGCCAGGTGGGCAACGCTATCGATGAAGTAAGGCGGAACAGTCCAGGTTCCGCTCTGCTCCGTCGTCAGAGTCACTTCGGCGAATGCTTCCAGACCATTCAACACCACAGACTGCATGCCGCGGTACTTGGGCGCATAATCGACTAGGTTGTTAGCGAAGAGGCGGTACGCCATTGTGTGGGACAACCTATTGGCAACACCCTGAGATGCGAGGGTCTCGAGTGCTTCGATGCGACCCTGGATGAGATGGGCTTGCGGTACCCAACAATTCAGCCACTCCTTTCTGTCGCCAAAGTACAGATCTGCGGTGGCAAAAGGCTCCTCCGGGTCCGGGTTACCGGCTGAATCAACATTCTGCCAAGTTAGGTGCGCGATGCCCGAAGTGATGTCTTTGGTTGAGATGGTGACCTGTATCATCTGCGGAACCTTCGTGTTCTTCTGAGCCACAAGCCCCTTTACCACTTCCAGGTTCGACACGTCCATTGCGAATTCACTTCCCGGAATCAACTTCTTCTGCAAGTAGGCGCCAAGGGTATAGGCGATGTCGGCATGGATCGACTAGATTGTCTCGTCAGTAAAACGCCAAGTTATTAGATCAGAGAGTGTGAAAGCAAAAAATACCGAAGTGACCACACCACAGCCATTCATTTTATGGCCGTGCGCCGCGGCAAGGAAGTCCGACTCCATCAGATCTGAACGCATTACCACCGTTCCTGCCATGCCATCGAAGCTCTGCTCAACAATGCTCTGGACAGACGAAGTCTGCAGCTCGGACAGCGCTTTAGCGGCTTTCTTCTTGTCGTCGTAGTAGGTATTGCCCTTAGTGAGGGCCCAATCTCCGTCGTACTGAATCCAGTAATTCTTGTAGTTCCAGGCATAAGTGGGGAGATCGACCAACCGAAGACTCTTCTCGAACGACCTGTGGTACTCAGCCCAGTTCAAAGGAGCAGCGGCGCAGTGTAGCGTGGCCAGGCTTTGAGCGAGGGTGGTCCAGTTGTTTTCGTCCCGCCGAAGGGAGGGTACGGCGGCTCCTACGGATGGGAGAGTTGCCCTGACGAAGTTCGTGCAGACGGGATGGGGCCCCAGCTCGACCCACAAAGTGCTGTCATCGACTATAGATAGTTGGGCCGCCTTTTCCAGACCGGCTAGGAAGTTGACCGGCTCGCGAGTGCTCCTGCGCACGTACTGGGCGTTGAACGTCTTGCCGTCGAAGACGACTTTACCAAGCAGTGGCGAGATGACAGGCAGCTTGGGGGCATGGAAGATAGCCCCCGTGGCCGCCAGGACCTCGAATTCGTCCAAGATCGGGTCGGTCTGAGACGAGTGGAAGGAATAAGCCACGTCGAGGCTGAAACACTTGAACCCGGCGTCTTGGAGCGGCTCGGTGAGAGCATCCAAGTGCTCGCACTGTCCGCTCAATACAGTCTCCTTGGGACCATTGATGCAAGCAATCTCATACGGCATATTCTTGCCAGTCTTCTCGATGCAATCCTGTATATCTGCCAACGAAGCTCGGACAGCCATCATCTTGTGGGTGCCGGACTTTACCTTCTTCTCGAGAAGTTTGGCCCTCTGCCCAACCAAGTAGAGGGCGTCGCTAGCAGAGAGAACGCCGGCTGCATGGAGAGCGGCGTACTCACCTAAGCTATGGCCAATAACAATATTGGGTACCACGCCGAGCGTAGAGGTCCAGTATTTCGCAAGAGCGATCTCCACCGCTACCAGAGCCATCTGGGTAACGACGGGAGAATGGGCGTGGTCCTTGGGAAGGCTGCCGTTAACTGCGGGAATGAAGGAAGGAAACCCTTGCGCCTGGGCCAGCGAGTCGAGTTCCAAGATGTGAGATTTGAAGTTAGGCTCCTGATGGAAGAGTTCGAGGTTCATCGATTTGTACGATGCTCCTTGACCGGTGAAGGCAAAAGCGACGAGCGGCTGCGAGTTGGGGATGGCTTTGTGCGAGTCACTCGAATTCAAATGCGACGATAACTTGCTCTTGATGGCGGCGACACTTGACCCTGTCACGGCAATTCGGTGGTTGTGGTGGTACCTTCGAGCCGTTGTTGAGTAGGATAAGTCGGCTAGAGGCACATCGGGATTGGCATCAAGATACGAGACGAGACGCTGAATGTTGCCCTCGAGGGAAAACTTGCTCTTGGCCGACACCACCGCAACGTGTGTAAGCCTCGGGTCCACGTCCTTAGCACTTACAGCCTTGGGCATTGGAGGCTCTTCAATGGCGATCGCTGTGTTGCCACCAGCAGCACTGAAATTGTTCACCATGGCAATTCGCTTACGGTCAGTCTCGCGCGGCCAGGCCTGCTTGGTGTATGGAATTCTCACGCCGCGCTTCTCGAGATCAGCGGGGAGAGCGGGGTTCAGACCCGTCTTGATGCCGGTGTGCGGTGGGATCATTCCCTGTTGGAACATGAGAAGAACTTTAAGCACCGCCGTGACACCTGCGACCGCCTCTCCGTGGCCAATATTCGATTTCACTCCACCGATATACAGTGGCTGTCTGGAGCTTCGGGACTTTGGCCCGGTAGTAGCAAACACGTCTGTGACCGACTTCATCTCCTCCTTATCACCAGCCTGGGTGCCGGTACCGTGCATCTCTACGTAGCTGACATCTAGAGGGTCGATGCCCGCCGCGCTGAGAAGCTGCCTCGAGAGGAACGATTGGGAATCCGCATGAGGGTGGGTGATAGAAACAGCCTCGGCGGAATGGTTGGTAGCAGATCCGAGGATCACACCGAGGATGTTATCGTTGTCGGCTTCGGCATCCTCCAAACGCTTCATCACGATGGAGCCAATTCCATCAGCCCGGCAATAGCCGTCGGCGTTCACGTCCCAAGTCTTGCAAGCATTAGGGGTCTTCGTGAGGAAGTGAGCTTGGCTGAGGCCGGCGAAGGCATCCGAGTTCGTGAGAACGTTCATACCACCGGCTACGACGGTATCGGTGTCGCCGCTCAGGAGGGACGTGCAAGCTGCTTGGATGGTGGCCAGACTAGAAGAGCAAGCTGTGTCGATGCTGAAGCTCGGTCCGGAGAATTTAAAGAAGTAGTTGATACGCCCCGGGCCAAAAGCACGGCAGCCTCCGGGGATGAAGTAAGTACTGATTTCCTGAGCAGTGTTGACCTCTCGGCTGTAGGGGGCATTGAGTCAGCTTTTGGACCCCGCATTATGTGATATGTATCTATGATTCTTACAGTCGAATAGGAAAGGGTAAGAATGAAAAGAAGAGACTCACTAATCATCAGAGGCTTGACCGTAAAAGGTTCCAATACGGTGGAGGTTGGTCGCTGGCGTTCTGTTACCGACGTACCCAGCTTTCTCTAGGGCCTCATAGGCAGTGAGTAATGCCAACCGCTGCATGGGGTCGGTTTGCTGGGCTTCGCGGGGTGACATGTTGAAGAAAGGCGCATCAAAAAGACCAGGCTCGTCGATGAAGCATCCATATTGCGTGTGACTAGCGTTGGTGGCCTTGCCCATAGGGTCATAATGCGTGTGAACATCGAACCGATCAGCCGGGATCTTGCGATGCACATCCAACCCTCTCTCCAAAAGTACCCAAAACTTCTCGGGGTCGGTAGCACCCCCGGGAAGCCTACAAGCCATGCCTACTATGGCAATCTTGCCCTTGGTGGAACTTCCTTCCGACGCATCGTCGGACTGAGGCTGAGGCTTAGCCGTAGTAGATGCGACCAAGTCCACTGTCACGGCGTTCACGTTGGCCTGCCTAGACGAAAAGGCTGACATTAGATCATATATCGGAAGAGAGTTCCTGAAAATCAGAATCCGACAAGTCGAAGAGGACGTCGTGTACGATTGTTCGAGTACCGCATCAACGACCTTGTCCCACCGAATCGATCGCGTCATAATCTCCGTGACGATCTCTTTGAACAGCTCGCGCGCCCCTTGGGCGCTGAATGGCACGCCTGTAGAGGTGGAGGTGGCTGTTAAGGCGGGAGTGGTTTGCGCGTCTAACTGTCTCAATGTTGGGCTATCCCCTACGACCTCGCTCACATGCTCGTTGCTGTATATGTGAGGGGCATGGCAGAGTCCACCGTATACAGGAAGATTGACGATCTTACGGCCACGGAAAATCTCCGAGACCCGGAAGAGCCGGGTCAACCGTGACGGCGGACCGCTGATGGTAACCGATGAGCGGTTCCAGGCGCTGATAAATACTTTACTAGTACTGGGTGTGTTCTAATTGCGAGATTAACCCAAGCATTCTTATGAAGAAAGGCACGTGAAAGTTTGTCAGAGGTATGACATCAAGTGGGACTGACCTCTGCGGCATGAGTCGCATCAAGCTCATTCTGAACATCTTCGACGGCAATGTCAGGGACCACTGCGGCCCAAGATCCCGGGGCCGAGCTCGGGTCTCTCGGTTCTAGATTTTGGGATACACGGTCGACTACAACGCCCATACGGAAAGCCAAGCGTGCAACCTCAACACCGGCTAGGGGCAAGTCGGCAACATTTCGAGACAGGGAAACGGCAGCTGTGCTCAGCAATCCGAGGCCCAGTCCAGCAAGAGCCCCGTTGGCAGCGAGCAAGTCGTAATGGCCAGGGTTCTCTTCGTAGTATCTGTACGCTTACGTTAGCGATGAAATCATCTCGATATTCCAGAGCGCCAGACAGGCTAACACGCACTGAATCAAAGTACCCAACTGCACTGCGACTAGAAGTACGCCATCTATAGACGCACCCAACGGACCCTTACGCAGCTGTTGCCTGTCGGCGAAGTCCAGGACAACTTGGAAGGGGTCAACCAGGTTTCTGAGGGATGGCGAAAGCTGTCGCACCTCAGCCCGGATGGCTTCGGTGGTTTCGCGCAGAAAGCGGGCAAGATGAGGATGCCGTACGTCCCTGCTGCGAATAAGAAGGTGTCGAGTGAGGCTGGATAAGTCATCATGCGGAAATTCATTGCTGAAGTATAATAAATTCATGAAGTAGGTTTCAGAAGCCAACGACGTGGCAGCAGTAGAAGATAACATGTTGAAGTATTGAAACAGAAGAAATAGGATGCGGATAGCACTCCAAGATACGAGTAAGGAAAGTCAGGAGTTCATTCGCGATGTAGAAGGGGGAAACCAAGCTTAAAGACTAGATTGCTTCTTGTAAGACACAAGGATGGTGCACGAGGAGATGGAAGCTCGTGTTGAGGTGGGATTCATGATGTCTTATGATAATCCCATCTTCACGATAATCCATGAGGCAGCCCGAGCCTCAAGTTACATCTAACTGCTGTTTGCCCCTGATAACACACGTCCCCGTTCGCTGAACAATCAGGATCTGACAGAACTGGTTCTGGGATAGTCTTCGGTGACCTTGCATCGAAGGGGATATTCTTAGGTATTTCCGAAAGTGGACTCGGGGACGTGGGGATTACCAGGCTGCAACTACGAGGCTTGTCCAAAGCCACGTTATCCGGGAACAACACATTTCGGGAAACCTACCCTGGGTAGAACTTATCAAAATCGGGTGGCTAAAATCAGTGCATATTATTCATCATATCAGATTTCAATCGGTGTCCCGTCTAAACATGGCGATTCAGGTTCAGGAATCATATATATGTTAACCAACTAAGTTTGTACTCCGGAAATGAGACTTCTAGATATCCGATTTCAAGCTTCCCCTTTCCAACCCAATTTTCCACTAACGGCTGCACTCTTGCAATACAATTACCGCTCTCAATCATGGGCCAAGGCGGCTATCAGCAGATCAACAAGGCGTTGAACGTTTGCGTGTTCGAGGAATACCTTGAAGAACAGCTCAGAAAACTACCCGAGTTGCAAGATGTAGAACAAATCACCCCCAGGGTGATGCGCATATTAGGACAAAACCCAGGCAAGGTATGATGGTTATCCAAGGCTTATTGTAAGACGCCGGATCGAGCTGACCTCTTCTCAGTTCACATTACAGGGCACAAATACCTACGTCGTTGGGACGGGCAATGCGCGCCTCATGATCGACACCGGACAGGGCATCCCCGAATGGGCCGACCTCGTTGAATCTACGCTTCGGGAATGCGGCATCTCGCTATCTCACGTCCTGCTGACACACTGGCACGGCGACCACACAGGCGGCGTGCCCTTTCTGCTTAGCCTGTACCCGTACCTCTCCGCCGCCATCTTCAAGAACTCCCCCGCCAAAGACCAAAAAGAAATTCTCGACGGGCAGATCTTCGAGGTCGAGGGCGCCACCATCCGCGCGGTCCACACCCCAGGCCACTCGCACGATCACATGTGCTTCGTGCTGGAGGAGGAGAACGCCATGTTCACAGGCGACAACGTCCTGGGCCACGGCACCAGCGCTGTCGAGGACCTGGGCACGCTGATCACTAGCTGGCGGGAGATGCTCACGCACAACTGCGTCAAGGGGTACCCGGCGCACGGTGAGGTTGTATCTAGTCTTGGCGCTAAGATCGAGGGCGAGCTCGCGTCCAAGGCTCGGAGGGAGAAGCTAGTGCTCGCAGCGCTGAGGCGCGCGCGCGGTGATGGTGGCGCTAGAGCGCGGATTACTACCAAGCAGCTCGTGACGCTGATCCACGGCGATGGACTTAACGAGGATATTCGCATGTTGGCGCTGGAGCCGTTCATGGATGAGGTCCTGAAGAAATTAGCCGAAGATGGGATGGTGGGGTTTGAACTGCGGAATAACGAGAAGAGATGGTTCGGTTTCTGACTCGACATCTATGACTAGTTATTGTTTATCCCGATCTAGTGTTTATTTTCTTCTTTCGTTGTGTATGCCAGCGTATCTAGAATTAGAATCAGGAGAGGCCTCCATTTCACGGTACTGTTTTTTCGTCGCAATTGTGACCTACCTTTACATCCTTATGGCTACCCAGTTACTCCCAGTCACCAGTGAGCTCATGGTCGCCGTGACCGAAAAGATACTTCCCGGTCAGTCCGGAGTAAGAACACGGAGAATTTGCAATGATTACCCAGAACTACAGTGTAAAACAACTATGTTCTATTTCAATACCAAACGGTAACAAAACTTGAAGACATATGTGGCAGATCAAGGGGAAATGGTCATTTAATTTAACGCAAGTACGCAAACAAGTTTTCGAAAAAGGATTGAAAATCTAGGCCTATCCGCAACATGAATCTCTCTTCATTTTTACGCTCCACCATCCACTCCAATAACCTTGCCATTGACCCATTCACCTTCTCTGCTGGCCAAGAAGACCACAGCGTTGGCAATATCCAGGGGAAAGCCGTTGCGTGTAAGCGGGGAGGCATGTGCAGCCATCTAGTTCATCACCGTGTCAGCACGCCAAATGGAAATGGGCGGGCGCTCCCTGAACGTACCTGCTGGCGCTGCTCGGGCGTGTATTTAGCACCATCGGGAATGTAGTGCTCGGAGACATCGTGGAACATGTCGGTCACGGTACCGCCCGGGGCGACAGCGTTGACGGTGATTTTCTTCTTGCCACAGTCGATGGCCAGAACCTTGACGAAGGACTCGATGGCGCCCTTGGAGCCCGAGTACAGCGAGTGGCGGGGCACGGCAAAGGCGTGGGCCGTGTTGGAGCTCATTAGGATTATTCTGCCGCCCTCGTTAAGGTTCTTGTAGGCCTCGCGCGCGACGAAGAATTGGCCGCGAGTGTTGATGCTGAAGACGCGATCGAACTCCTCCTATTTCCCCCCCCCCCCCCCCGAGGGAATCAGCTGCCATGTCAAAGCCGCGATGAATTCACGAGGGCGATGCCCCGTGTCAGCAGTGTTTATGTCATTAACTCACCTCTGTGACCTCCTCGAGGTGTCCAAATGAGACGACACCAGCGTTGGAGCACACAATGTCGAGTCCTCCCCAGACCTTGGCTGCCTCACTCATCAGGCGGACGGTCTCTGGGACCCTGCTGACGTCGGCCTGCAGGGCGACCGCATTGGTTCCCAGGGCCCTGATGGCTTGCACGACTTTCTCGGCTGGCTCCTTGGACTTGGCGTAGTTGACAATGACCTTGGCGCCCGCGCGACCCAGTTCTGTGGCCATCGCGGCGCCGATTCCGCGGCCGGAACCAGTGACCAGGGCCACTTTACCGTCAAGGCGGAAAGGGAGGTGAACGGTGCCGTTGGCGGTCATTGTGTTCAAAGTTTGGAAGAAGATGGGCAGAGAGAGGACGTGTGAAGTAAATGAAGCTTGATGATGTGAGCTAGTAGAACACTAAAGAAGGAGAGTGTTAAAGGGTACCCTTTAAAGAGTCTGATTTGATGTGGCCACGAGACTTAAACACCTCAATCCCACGACAATCTCGGAAAGTCGGACTTTTCCATTAGTCCACCACCCAGCCGCCATCTCGACGCAAAACTCGGTGGCGAGCTTGGAATCGGCAGATGGATCATTGAATTTATCCGAACAGAATATTTTGTCTAACACCGAGTATACTGGCCCAACGGGACCGAAAACACGGCTTGTGTCACATTTATCAGTCCCAAGTGTATGTAAGATCGTTTATCCGATAGGTTCGGAGAAAAAGTCCGTTTTGACACCAACCCCGAGCATGAACATTGGTGAGACTAGGACTCAAGATAACTATTATTATAATACGTAGTGTTCTAAAACATAGGTGTTATAATCAATATGGGCAGTTTTCAGACGTCGTAACAATTTTCGAACGATTCCTATTTTGTTTCTGTCTTTATCCAACAGGTGCGAAGATGTCAACACAGCCGTCACCTGAAGAAATCTTCGGTTGCCAAGCCGCATTATTCGAATGGGCCGAGAGTTTCGATACCAAGGCACGTCACGTTTTGAGAGATCTTCAAGCTATCTTCGTGCTAGTCAACTAATGAATTCATTTAGGACTGGAATCGCCTTCGAGCAAACCTTGCACCCGTCATGCGCGTACGTAAAACCGACTCCCGTGAAATTGGAATCACCGCTGACATCGTTTCTACAGGTGGACTACCGACATGTTATGGGGAAGATATGGGAAAGCATGCCTGCCGAGGACTTCGTCCCATTAGCCTCCAACCCTCATTTCCTGGGAGACGAAACGCTGAGGACGCAGCACTTCATCGGTGGCGCGTCCAAATGGGTGCGGGTTTCTAATGATGAGATTGAGGGTCGGCATCAATTACGTGTAGCGCACCAGCGATACGCCGATAGCTCTCTAAAGGAGGTCACCTTGAAGGGACACGCTCACGGCGGCGCTACCATGTGGTACAAGAAGGTCGAGGGTGTTTGGAAGTTTGCAGGGCTGTGCCCGGACATCAGATGGTCCGAGTTTGACTACGACAAGATGTTTGGACAACATTAGAGATACTATCTGAAGCAATGCTCATTTTTCTTTTGCCGCGTTTTTGTTAATGTAGAATTCAATGTCACGTGTTATTTCAAGAAGCATCTGGCCATGTATCCCCGCATTACGACTAGAAGAGGTGTATCCCCGACCCGTCAGGGGTATCGTGATTACTCTCCCTTTTGGCCATTTTCCCAGAGTGGGGTTTTCGGGGGATAGTCCATCTGACTTGCGCAGTTTGTCCGGACCTGGTTTCCGATTTTGCGCCACGATGCAATGTAGTACGGAAGTGAGCGTCTGTACAAGCTGAAGGTGGCTTCATCGGGTTGAAAGTTGAGGGCAGAACCCGAACCCAACTGAACCAGACAGATCTTACCACTCGACCCCTGCCAAGTCTCAGCCTTACCCCCGACCAATATCGCGAATCCCCGATGTGCTGCCACTATTTTTATATCAGGTTCTATGTAATTAGATATGTCCGCTCGTCTTTACCATGCCAGTTGGAGGTACTTATTTTCTTTATCTCTCCTTCTTTCCATTATCACTGTCGCTCGGGGTGTTTATTTCCATTATCGTTGCATAATCCATCATGGTTTCTTTCAATCACCTTGCGAAGGTAGGTTTCACCGTCTCTGGACTTTTCTCTACTTTGGCTTCGACAGCGGCCTGCCCGCCCACCGAAGTAGACTATGTTGTCGTTGGTGCTGGACCGGCCGGTCTCGTACTTGCCGAGCAACTCACTCAGAAGAAAGATGTGAGCGTCGTATTGCTTGAGGCTGGCGTAAGCGGCGAAGAGAACACTAATATTTCAAGTAAGCAAACACATCGAGAGTTCCATAAACGTGCTATTTGGCACGAGGCTCGTTAGAGACTAACACCTTTTTCTTCTCCCCTTATAGCACCCGCAATCTTCTTCAGGGGGACATACCAGTACAATTGGCCTTACCTTTCACAGCCAGTGGCCTCACTAGGAGGTACCAGACCTAACCTTATACAGGGTAGGATGGTGGGGGGTGGAACTGGCATCAATGCGATGCTATACTGTCGTGGGTCCGCTTCTGTCTACGATGAGTGGGCCAAGGTTTCGGGTAACAAGGGCCTGGCTTGGCTGTCAATGTTCGAGGCGTTCAAAGCCACATCGCACTGGACAGACGAGCCCAGCATTACATACAACCAACCCTTGAATACATCTTCGTTCGGTGATGGACCGTTGGAAATCTCCCGGCAGCGAGAGCTCTTCGGGATCGATGAGCCCTTCGTAAACACCCTCGCTGACCGGTTCGACCTACCCGCCATTGACTTCGTCTCCGGAGGCGGTATCGGCGTCAGCCAGGCCATCAACTCCATCAAAGCCTCTAACCGCACACGCTCGTTTGCCGAAAACACGTTCGGCTACATCGCCAACGGCCGGTCGAACTACCACCTGATCCAGAACGCCTGGGTCTCCAAGATTAACTTCAACGGTAAGAGGGCAGAGAGCGTCACGTACGAAGATCAGGCCACTGGCAAGAACCAGACGATCCGAGCCAAAGAGATCATCATCACTGCCGGCGCTATCAAAACACCCCAGCTACTGATGCTGTCTGGCGTCGGTCCGGCCAACGATCTCAAGGCACAGGGCATTAAAGTTGTAGCCGACGTGCCCGAGGTCGGACAGAACCTCATCGACCACCACATGGTCGTTATGGCTTTCGCAGCTACGTCTGAGGAAGAGACTCTCTACAAGCTGGAGACCAACGCCACTTGGGCCGCCCAGCAAGCCGCTGCCTACGCTGCCGACGGCTCCGGCTTCCTCGGGCGCCAGGACGGCGACGCTACCGGGGCCAGCCGCCTTCCCGACTCCGTCTTCGACGGCGTCGAAGCAAGCCACTTCAAGAACCTCGAGGCCGACCGCGCGCACATTGCTTGGGGCTACGCGAACCAGAACATGATCATCGATAACCCCGTGGCGCTTCCCGACGACGTGGCCGTCGTCAGCGGGTACGCGGCCGTGGTGCAGCCCGAGTCCCGCGGCAACATCGCCCTGGCCTCGGCCAACTTCCACGACGCGCCCCTCATCAACTCCCAGTACTGGAGCACCCCGGCCGAGAAGGCCGCTATCCTCTACGCCTACAGGCAGGTCCGCGAGGTCTTCAAGTCGAAGGCCATGGCCCAGTACGTCACGTCGGAGCTGTACCCCGGCGCCAATATCACCAGCGACGAGGGTCTGTGGGCGGCCATCCAGAGGACCTCGTCTAGCTGGCACCACCCTGTCGGCACGACCTCCCTTGGGACGGTCCTGGGCGCCGACTGGCGCGTTAAGGGTTTGAGCGGCCTGCGTGTGGTAGGGTCCAGCGCGGCTCCGCAGATTCCGACATGCCCTATCCAGGCTTCCATCTATGCCATGGCTTATATTGCGGCAGCCGATATTAAACGCGACGACAAGTTGTGAGATGATGGGATATACCAGTGTGTGTCAATGAGTTGCCGTAATTTCACGGTTTATCATTTCGGCCGTATGCCTCTGAACATGGGAATTTCTCTCGTATTACCCACTAGTTAGTTTGATTGGTTTAGTTAGAAGTCTTACTTGTTACACATTCAACATCTTACTGTAACACGCAATGAAAGAGGAATGTTGATGTTCATTTATAAGTGGCTCATAAAGCTGATACGCCTAGTTAGGAGAAAATATTAACCAGCACTAACAATACATATCGTAAATGAACCGGCAATAAGTTAATTTATTTGACGTTAGGAATGGTCAGTACGGCCACCCCCCTGTCCGGCCACCCACTTTTCTAACGATCAACAAACCAACCTCTTTTTTCAACCACCTATTACAATACACTCTTCAGCTTCTGAAAGAGAAGAATCAGGGCTATCTACCAATATACGTGGCTTTGTCATACGTATTCTCTCTACCGGTACCCTTGCCTTATCAAGATCTTTAATCTGTACAAACCTCTCATTCAGGTGGCCACCTGTGAGCAGCACCATTTCTATGCGATCCTGGTCACGGCAGATGGGCTTCTAAGGCGAAATAATGCTATCCAACTTCAGACCTCAGATTACCTACCTGATAAACTTGGCTCAACTAACACTAGAAAAAACCAACAAAAACAAGAAGACATTTCCGAGAAACACGTGTATTTGTCGTCATCCACACTGTTCTCGCCCGCGCTTAAACCTCTTAATACGACTCATCGCGCCTCCTAGTTCCTCTGATCGGTTTAAAGTACGAGCTCTCGGCGCGTTCAAGGCCTTCAATCGCATCGGAACCCCTGACGGCCATGTAAGAAGTGACACCGAGCTCTCCGCTGCTGCTCAAGTCCAAGCCGATGAATGACTGCAGGCCGCGTGTCTGATCCAACGCCTTCGGTGCGCTCCCACCCATCCCCGAGGCCAGACCCTCGAGGGCGCGGAGAAAGCTAGCGCCGTAGGCACCCCGACCACGCGCCTCCATGAAGTCGACGACCGCTTTCGCCGTGGACAGCTCGTCGCGCCCGTAGCTGCGCACGGGGATGTTAAATTTCACCTTAGGCAGCGCCTGGCCCTTAGCCACGTCAAAATAGTAGACGAAACCGGGCGTGTGAGCGGGTGGCGGGGTCTTGGTGCCGTTGGAGCTGCCGCTCGAGCGGCGCCTGCTCATGCCGGGTCCAGTTCCGGGGGCCGCGGAGGCGGTCTCGGCGAGAAGCGCCTTCTGGTGGTACGTCTGCTCGATCTCGGCGTCGTCGGGGAAGCCTTCGGGCACGCCCAGCACGGCGTAGAGCAGCTCGCGGATGTCGCGCAGCTGCTTCTCGACCAGGTCGCCCGAGAAGCGCCCGCCTAGAGTCATGATGGCCTGCACGGAGGCGAAGCTCGTGCGCGGGGTGTTCATGTAGAGCTTTAGCCGCGATTTCTCTGGCGACACGCAGTCGACGGCCAGACTGAAGGGCCTCAGGGATTGACCGTGCGGGCTTGAGTTCAAGAAATCCAGGAATGCGCCCAGAGCCCCTTCCGTGTCCATTTTCCCCTTTTCTGAAAGAAGGGGCTGCATTACGGCGATCCAATCTTCAAGGGGCATGAATCCGGGCTGATTGAGCTTGCGGCCCTGGAAGTACGTCTTGAACGCCATGCCGTTGGCCCCGAAATCAACACCGATGCCGGTGCTCGTGGTGAGCTTCGCGCCAGCAGCGTCTTCCTGTGCCAGCTTGGTGTTGTCATGGTCGAACAGGGTGGAGAAGAAGTGGTTGGTCCACTCCAGGTTGGTTTCTGGGAACGCCTGGGACAGCTGGTGCAGGGCTTGCCGAGTGGCCTGCTGGTTCAGAGGGTCCAGCTCAGTTCCAGCGTGCTCTCCAATAGGCTCCATGGCGTAGCGAATGGCGGGGCGACCCCGAGACGTGTTCCATTTCCAGGAATACTCGATTGGGGTGCCGTCTGCCTGCAGCAACGACTTCCACCGTCCAGGGATCACGCCGTCTACCCCTGGTTTGGGGCCCATGCGAGGTATCACCCAATGGTAGTGAAAGGTCAGGGCGGCGTACTGCTCTCCTACGGAGGCTCCCGCTTCCTCGAGCATGACGGCGAGATGGCGTCCTGTGAGCATCCACCAGAAGTCACAGTCTGCTGTTCGTGGAGGCAGACACTGCACGAGTCTCTTCCAGGTTTGAAGGTCAATCGTATGAGAGCTATCCTGCTTCGCAGCGACAGTGCCGTTTGATTCTTTCACAGCTCCTATCGTGGTGGAGTGTCCGTTAGGACGGGTAGATGCATCGTTGCTAGTCATTTTCTCGGGTGATGGTTATAGCAAAAGTCTTAATGAGATATCAACCATTGAGAGCTAGTATTTTGTTTTTCTTTCATGAGGCGTGTCATTTAAAGTACGGAATGAATCTTTTTGGTACACTCCTACGCACCTGCATCTGATGCCTTTTTGTCGATTTCTCGGACGCCACAAGTCTTGGGCGTGAGCCTCTGTGTCTTGGTGACCTCTTCGATCAACTTCGCCGAGAACCGAACTCCGAAAACACGATCCCATCCCTTTTTCGGGAATTATAATGGTATGGAGGCCGGTTTTGGGGAATATACGACCGGCGCCTGAGATAGCGACCCGAAAATCGTAGAATCGACGAGGTATTAATTTCTTGCATTACGTGTCATGCCCTGTCTGATAATGTTGTTCTGACTCACCACAGTTTTCGATGCATTATCGAATCCATTTCTCAATCTGATGCACTTGCAACATCGTCAAGGCACCTCCTTTTCAACATTATTCCATCATGGCAGCAAAGAAGCCATCCATTTCAGTCCACGTCAAGCTGACCATCGACCCATCCAAGACCGAAGAGTTCCTACGTGCTCTACGTCCTACTTTCGAGGAAATTTCCGCCGACCCTCTGAACACGTTCATCGAGATATACCGGGATGATAAGAATCCTGGAGTCTTCAAGCTAGTAGAAAACTGGGATGTCACTCCGGAGTACATGCTGAATGTGAGAGATAGTCCCCGGTGACATATCAAAGTGTCTATCAGTGAATTAATGTAGGGCAATTTAGGTTCAAACTAAGAAGGATTTCTACAAAACGTATTACGCAGCCATCCAGCATATTCTTGTTGGGCCCCCGGAGCCTGAAATCTTCAGTCGTATGCCCGACAATGCCTGGGTCAGCGTTGCTAAAGATAGTTATCCTGACAGGTGTTAGACATGGTTAAAAAGAGGATGGGATTGGATTGAGGGGGCACATGCATGTACTATAAACTCTAGAAAATATCTTGATAGCCAACTGATTTTCCGGGCGATCAGAGGAATTGACTAGTTATTCGGGGTCGACTCAGCTGAACCAACATGCAGTCGGTCATTGGCTTGTGTAGTTGAATGTCTCAGTGAACATACATGACACTTCGGGAATACGACCGCATTTGTCCGAATGCCGACCTTATACAGACAGGCCCTCGGATATTTGGCTTATCAGAAAACTCCGCCCCATCCCTTTTGAACAAAGCCGCGATCTCCTTCAAAGCCAAGCAACAAGACCACCATAGATTTCACATTTACCTTGTGCTAATCATTTCCTTAATAGCTTCGATAGCAACCTTATCTTGTCCTGTCAAGCAATATCTCAAGTCCAGGGTTAAATTCATCCTTAGCTATATCTAAGTTTTTACCATGGGATTCATACGCAGCCAATTGATAGAGACTGGGAAACTCCCATACCCCAGCACATCATATTCTGGGCAAACAATCGTTATAACTGGCAGCAACACCGGCCTGGGCAAAGAAGCGGCCCGCCACTATGCCCGGCTTGGTGCGAAGAGACTGATTTTGGCCGTCCGCAATCTTGAAAAAGGAGAAGCGGCCAAGAAAGACATCGCCACCACTGCCGCTGCAGGCGTGGAGATTCAGGTCTGGGAGATCGATATGGCGCAGCCCTCAAGCATAAAGGCCTTCGCCGCCCGACTTGAAAGCGAGCTTGACCGTGTCGATATCTTTCATGCCAATGCGGGCTTGGTCTCGGCGACTTACAAGGAAGTCAAAGGGTTCGGAGCGAAGGGAGTAGAGATGAACATCGCCATCAACTACATCGCGACCCACCTGCTCGTCGCGCTCGTGCTGCCCAAGCTGAAGTCCACGGCAGCCGAGCATTCCATTCGGCCCACTCTCGTCATCACCAGCTCGGGGGCTCACGGGCACACGCAGTTTCCCCAAAAATCGGAGCCCAACCTCCTCGAGGCGGTGAACAACAACAGAGAAGACAGCCCGCACTGGAAGGAGCAGTATCCCCTGTCCAAGCTCCTCGGCGTCTTCGCCATCCGCAGCATCGCGGAGGAGTACCCCTCGTACCCCGTGACCATCAACGCCGTGAGCCCCGGCCTGTGCCACTCCGATCTGGCGCGCGAGGCCAAGGGCCTGCAGAAGGTGGCCTTCGGGTTGATGAAGGCCGTGCTGGCCAGGACGACGGAGGAAGGTAGCAGGACTTTGGTTTCTGCGGGGATTGCGGGCCCAGAGTCGCACGGTCAGTACCTCGAAGACTGCAAGGTGTGGGAGCCCTCCGAGGTGGTGACTCAGAACCCGGATGTAGGAAAGCGCTTGTGGGTTGAGTTGAAAGCGAAGCTAGAGGAGATCCAACCGGGGGTGATGGACAACTTTTGAGTTAGACATAGCACGTTTGTTCTTTGGTGCGGGAAACACAGGTGGAAAACGCTGAGACCTTGTGTCATCACTTTCCCGTCGGACGTTCTTGCAGACATTGTCATTCATCGGTCCTATCTCATTCCTTTCTCTTCGGACGCCATCTCACATGGTCGCTGTCAGTTTCCTTGCAATGTTATTTCTCAGGGTCACTCGGGCGCTGCAGGCGTTGTGGATGTTGTTTCCCTGTGGTTTCGGTTCCTCTGAGGCTTTCCTTTCCCGTCTGGATTGCAGTGATCTGGGATAACGTGGGCGTTGTCTTTTCTTGTTTGGGGGGCAGCCTGTTAAGGCATCTTGGGGGACACTGTCCGATCTTGCCGGACGCTGCCTCGCGGACAGCGTCCCTTCCGGAAACTATCCTATCCTGTAAGCATTGCTATGTATACTAGCTAGCTCTTCGTATTCGATACAGTGAAATCCAACACCTGGTCCATGGTCCGCGCGCGTGTGCCATAGCCGGCCAGTCAACTAGACTCTGCCATCCAGACCAGTCAGTCTAAATCCCCTGCTGTGCTCGGCTGTCAATTGCAGTCCAGGGGAGCCACTAGTATAGCCAGTGGTATGGCCACCAGACTAAAAACAAGGGTTTTTGTGCCCCGGTGGGAGGGGCCTCCAGTATTAAATTCGAGCTGTTTACTTTGTTTATAAAACTTTTGAAAATAAAAATAAAAATTCGAACTAAGTGTTATCGACAGGAAATTAAATGGTATATAAAAGTGTTAAAGGCTTTGGTCATCTCTCAGTTATATGGTCTTTAAGAAGATAAGAATTATAGAATTATAGAATTGGCGCTTCGTGCGTTGGTATAATACCGGCGGTATAATGGGAGCAGTACAAGGGAGTCGTGTCGTTTGCTCACCTGATAGCGCAAGATATTTAAGGCGGAAGACGAGACGGAACGCCGATAATCCCCCCAAGGTGCGGATTTTGAAACGGAAAATAGTATGCCATCCCGAGCTACAAGTTGACAACAGTTAGACTTGTCTACAACCTGCCTACCTAGGTAGCAAGTGGCTAAACTGACCTGCGATACAAAGGCCAATACGATGAATCGCCCGAGATGGTGAGCTACGATGCCTTTCTGCGTTCGAACAACAATATACACACGCCGCCATGCGTCTGAAATATAAGGTACTAAATTTTATTAAACTACCAGCCCTGCTTCTGCCTTTATTTCAGCATTTTAATCCCCTACCTATTTTGATGTATCTAAGTTACAATTGACAATAGTTGCCGAGTCCTTCTCTATACATATAGACCATGGTTTCCGGAGTTATCTTAAGGTTCTTAAGAAGTCATGGGACTTTTTAACACCTTAGAATATTATTACATGATTCCAGACATACCATTTCCCAGCCCTTAATGCTATTCTCTTGTTACATAATACTACTATGCAAAACTATACTCCTGATTCGAAAATCTGGTTACCTGTTCGGCTGTGCCAAATGAGAGATGAGCCAAAGTGGTCCGTGGGGAATCCGGAGCAACACCAGGAACTAAAACAGACCCGACCCAGTAGTACTGAAATTGACTGGTGTTTTCACTTTTACAAGGGTCTTCGAGCAGCGTCTTCCATACAATGCCCCACGTGAGTTTCCCCTGAGTTATTCTCTTTAGAAAATCCCCTGTCGAGGGTTTTCCTGTCTCTTCTCCAAGAGCGCTTCCGTCTTCTGGATCTGGATCCGTCTCACTTGAATCCCACTGGGAATTAGTTCGACAACGAAGAGTTCCTCGGACGTCGTTTTCAGGCCGATAGTCGCCCGCGGATACTAGCGAGCTGTTTTCATTGTGAGTTTCCACTACTCGGTCTTGCTTAATGACTGGTTTTTGTGGCCAAAGAGATGGCCCAGAATATAGTAGCTGACTTTCGGGCTTCAAAGGGGAGAACCCGCCTCGTTGAACGGGGCTAATATAATATTGCCCTGGAGCTATGCAGTGACATGCCGCCGAGATGACCGCTGAGCAGGCCCCACCTACCACCATTGCACTAGACCGCGGAACGCCAGCCAAGAAGAAGGGGAGGATTACCACCAGGGGTACCGTGATCAGTGTGATCAGGAGAGCCACAGGAGATACCTGTAAGCCCTTAAACCCGTAATCGGGTACGGACTCGTAAGGGAAGAAACCCGAGTGGCCATTGTAGATGGCGATATAGATGCAATTTGAGAAAAGCCAGTGAAGTATAATTCCAATGGCTACCAGAGGTATTGAATAGCGGTAAGGTAATTGTAGGCGGTGAGTGGAACGTTGCTGCCCCTTTTTCTCTGTAACCCTGAGCGTTTTGGGTTCGATACCATATGAAGACCATTCAGCTTCCGTCAAGAGATAAGTGAAAATGGAATTGTAGACCATGTAACCAATGGATAGTATCAACTGTGGAAGGTTTGAAATGGAGGCGGCAGCAACTGTGCTTATGTTATTGCTCGTAACTGCCGGGTTGAGAACACTCTGTCCAAATCCGGAAATATTCCTATTCATAGCATTTAGGTCAGTTTTTTTTTTTTTGAGAAGATACGTCGTAGTTTTCACTAGTACTTACAAGTTACTGTGCGGACTACCGAGGAACACAACTAAAGATCCGATAATTAATGTTGACATAACAACCAAGTAGCAAAGCCAGATTAAAGGGGGCAAGGAAGAACCCAGCACCCGCCTTCGCGATTCATGCTTTCTTTGTCGTGCGAATGTTGTGGCAAAGCCCCTCCAGTATCGCCCGTTCATGGTAGTAAATTCTTTCCGATTATAGGTACACAACCCTGCGGTGTTGTCGTCAGGGGTTGCGATGAACGACTCAATTGCATCCCCTAGCGTGAGCAAGGGTCTGTGATGTTGGCTTTTTGCCATCCATAATACGGCCACAAAGGACTTGAGTAAGCAGATTCCACAAACAATAGTGAGAAGAAGTATATGAAGCTCGAGCCTACAATCTCGGGAGTAGAGCTCTGATACGCACGAGTCAACTTGTAAAGAGGTTCCTAGATCTCCGAGGAATACTGAACTTGACAGCAGCAAGTTTGTATCCTTGTCTAGGTGTATGATGCTTGACAGATCATTTTCTACAGCATATTCTTTCGGAACCGGTTCGCCACGCTTCAAGTATAACGATGTCCACAGAGAGTTCTCCGTTGAGTTTGGCGAGTCGGCTGAGTTTACAATACGACCATTCTCAACGGACCAACCTGAGGTGAGGTTTTGTCTCGGATCGCTGACGATCATTACCATGTGGCGGTAGTCGACCAGAGGATATCTTGAGTTGTTATAGCGTTCGATACACTCGCTGAAACTTATACGTTGCCATTGAGATCGATCATTTTGCAGGGATTGGCTGATTGAAGTCAAAGTGGTCTCTAGTTGTCCTTCATGAGTAGAGTTAATGGCTGTCGGATTGGCTATGCCCGGGGCTGCGTACGTGCTTTCTCCAGATAGAAAGCTCTCAGATGCCAGAAGAACTATAGAGTCGGTCGATGTTTTTGTTTCCAGTACTGAACTATTGAAGAGGAGGTGGAGTGGTACCGAGCTCACCCCGAGGATTGACCATAACACAACATTGAGTTTTGGTATGTGGAACAAATTTCGAAAGGAGGGAATACCTATATCCAGAAAAATTCCATTTCTGTGGGCTGCATCGATATTATTTCGTGTTGGCGCGGCGATAATTTGCATGAAGAAGTTGGACGACGCAAGTACAATGGATGAAATAATGTTGATAGCAAGCTGGATACTAAGGCTTATCCGAGATGATGTGTAGCAGGACCCTTGGTATAACACGCGTTCCCCGAAAAACTCGAACCATTCAGAAAAGATTGCCAGCGTGACGAAAATGGCGGTAGTAAGGATAACTGACAGGATCGACAAGATGAGTCCAGTAAGCCTCCAGCCTGGGTACCTTTCGGAAAGCGCCATATTGAAATTACCGACTGCATATGGGCAATCAGAACTCGAAAGAATGAACCTTCAGAGGCGTCGTAAAAAAATTAAAAGACTTGATCACGTCGATGAAGACGACTGAAGAATTCTTCGGTGACCATCGAGATAGAAATAGTAAAGGTCAGATGAGAGAAAATGCCACGTTTAGAATGTTATCATACGGCTATTCAGCTTGCATAAGCTGGGGGCTGCGATAGCAAGGGACAGCTGAGTGAGCCTCGCATTTCGGGTTCTAAAAGGCTGTGCTGCTTAGCCCTCTAGTAGCGTTTCAAGAACCCATAGGATTAGTTGGGGGCCCAACTACAAACCCCAGTATGGCATCCGAGAATCCCGAAAATTTGATCATCAAAAAGTTCACGAGCAATTTTTAGTCTCTCAAGTCAACTCAAGTCTCGGAGGTAACTCATACTTGCCTAGTTTAGCACCAATCTTAGTTTCCAACATGACCTTCTATCATAGAGAAGAGGCATGAACCTTCGAGCCAGACCCTGATATTATATTCGTACAGGCTGCTAATCCCCTTTCAAAATTCAGCTCATCTCCTTCCGCCCTCAGCACTGCTCCTCTCGAATATGAATGTGTCGGGTAGTTATATCCAGGCCGACCGTCCTCTAACAGTCTTAAAGTAAAGGCGTATATATATGTATCAGTCGAGGCTCACCATTATATACAGAGAACTCTCTAGCTGTCTAAACCCTAATTGCTCGAGGAACCGGCCAATATTGCCAAAGATGCCACAATTCAGCTCGTTTATTAGCTGAACATTTCCTATGTGAATAACAGATACTTCAATCACTCCAGCGGTGTTTAGCTTTGTGGCCGCTGCGGAAACTTCACAAGCTAGGAACTAGAAATTGTCCGGCACGGCAAGACGTACGGTTGACGTCCAGTGCGGAACCCATGTCGCTCTTGATGTCTCGTCTAGGCAGCAGTACTTGAGTAACTACACGCGTTGCACCTGGCTAATCCGAGAAAGCATTACGCTCTCAAACACTTCTCTTGCAGACCTAGAATTAGTCGATCTGGATCAGCTTAGCTGGGCATTGGGGGTAGGAGATTCATTAATCCGTAGACCCGATCTCTAACATTGCGGCACCGTCTGCTAGTGTGTTCCCAGAAGACCTTTTCTAGGGGAGATGCGAGGGCGTAATCGCACATCTTCCTTATTTCATGAGTAACTTTCCTCACAAGGGCAGGAACCCCGTCTGTTTTATCCGTGATACACATGACAGCCCGTTGAAACAAAGGCCATTGCATCTCTTACTCACTACACTTAATAGCAGATCTTCTTGGGCCAAGCTGGATCTCCTGAAGAATCCAAAGTCTCTGAAACCACGATCTAGAGCAAAATTCCGCTATAGCAGCCCAAGTCCCATCCAATGTTGTACTGTAGAGGGAGCACGGCACTGTGCCACTCTAGTTGATCGCAGTCAGGTTGAGGGAGAAGCAATGAATCTTCTGTAAATCTAATCCATTTGCCTAGAAACTCGATGGCAGAAAGCAGCGAGATAGGCTTTAGCACAGTTGGAATCAGTAAGTTCTATTACCCACTACCAATCTCGTTATACCCTGTTTATTTTATTCTACTTTATACCTGGCATCGTTTCATCTATGTAAAACTTGCTTGCATGCCTGTAAAATCCTTAATATCCTCCAAAACATACCTAATAAGAGTAGCAAATGTGACGTTTACCTTTTTTTTGCGTATGTGTTGTCGCCTAAATATTGAAGTTGGTATTCGGGAAACTCGGCCCAATCCAAGACCCTTAATGGAAGGGTATAGATCTAGCATACGAGTAACCTGCTAGCTATACTCCCGGATGCCTTCTTGATTGATGCAGAGAGCATCAATCCAGGGTGTTCATGAACTAGGAGTACTTCATAGATACCCGAGTGCTTCTGATAGATTTCTACCGACGTGAAGATAATTTGTCTGCAGAACGTGCGGGTAAAGCTACAACGGAAACCAAGTGGTGGTATCTTCTTAGCCCAGCAGTAGGTCCTACGATGCCATATTAACAAGGCCAGTTCTTCTTGTAGAAGGCAAGGTACGGAGGCATTATGAATGTGGCGCATGTTTACCCTGCCACTATCCAATACCAAACGCTCTCCCTGCCATCGATAGAAAGCCGCGTCATGACAGGGCGGTTTATCCAACTAATTCAAACTCTCATGTAACAGTCTTAGACATCGGTTATTGTCGTTACACCACTCCATTTAACTATATACCAGTCATGAAGATTTTCGATAGCTCACTTTAGAGTATCCGCTTCTGCGGTTTCTGAAAGGACCCTAAATAGATACGCTGAAGGTTCAGAAGGTATAATGGTGGAACAGAACGATTGGCATTGATTCTTTAGTATCCATTCACAAGAGATGAGAGTTTTGCATTTAGTGGAACCACACGAACGAGTCAAAAATCGAGTTCGCTAGATATACTGATGATTCCAGTCACAGAGTATCGTCACACAGCAATTTCCTACCAGAACGAGCTTAAAAATAGAGTCCCGCTCCCTTCCCCCAAATGCAGTCTCACTTCTTTTTCAACCACTTCTCACTTGCCATTTCGCACTTTGTTATAAAACTCATTCGGGTCACCCAACCCCGTCCAGTTGTTCAAGAACAGCGCACTATTTAATTTAGCAGATCCCAGCTTCATTCACCTTCAATCTCCCATTCAACTAACCCCCAAACCCACACTACCTTCTTCTCTGCTTTTGGCACCGAATCGAGCCGACGACAGCACCGCAATCTACCATGAGCGATCAAGCCGTTCGGCAAAGCGACTTTGAGTGGACGGTAAAACTACCCGAAACTATCAAAAATGGTCATACGGCTGCAGTTATTGGTCGAATCCCCGGGAGAGTCGAGTTCCAAGTTCTTGAAGCCGTCGAAGAGGCTACCGGCGAACGGTTCCAAGGGGACTATATATATACTGGTCCAGGGTTCAACGACGATGGAGTAGAGAGCACATATATGTGGTTTTACCTTAAGTTCGACCATCGAGGAAGACATAATATCAAGTTTAGGATGTCGTGGAGAAAGGGCTCCCATCTATATGGGGCGGTAGAGACTTTTGAGATCAAATCTGGGGACCGTTACCCACCACCAGATTATAGTAAGTATACACAACTAACATTGAAACAAAAGAAGGTATCGCTGACGTGAGATCATGTAGGCTCAGCTGAGCGCGAACTGTTATCGGAGCTATTTAATTGGTAGCTATGCTGGCACTGCGAGAGCCTGCGACTAGTCCGACGGCCGTTAAGGACCATTGAACAAGAAAAACAACACGGCTTCCTTGTGGTGTGGCCGTATAATAAAGATTGTTCTCTGAAACAGTTTGTTTCCCTCTTGGTCGCTCGGCCAATGAACAATGTCACAACCGTCATGGGGCTATGATGTTAGTGGCCGTGTGGGACAATTATTAGACCCAGCAAACTGGCTTAGCCACGTTGGACAATTCTCCGAACATAACTATCATACACCTTGTCACGAACGTCAACGAGAATCACCAATACGTCACTACAAGGCATCGTTATCTGCCAAAGTCAGGCTCGGCCCTTAGGTGGGCCGCGAACTGCCGTTTGAAGTCCCCTTTAACAGAGGTTGTATTGGTGTGGCAGAATAGGACACATAGCGGCCAAGGCCCTCAGCAGCATAGAGGGGAGTTCGGACTATAATAGTAGCTTAGCACGTTACTGGTTCGTCTATAATAAGCTAATAAATGGTACCTATATAAACCGTCCCATTCAGGTCTTTAATTATTAACGTAGGATAAGGAGAATATTGTGCAGCGGAAATAGCACAACGACCAAAGTCACTTGATAGAGTAACCTACTTGTGGGGGGGTGGGGTCGAGTAACAAGGCTAAAGAATGAGAGACTGTGGGGAGGAAAATCTAGTAGTGAAGTAGAAAACCCTCGTTAGGTGCGACAGCGGACGTTTGCTTGATGAATCGTGAGGCGACAGAGGCCCGTTTATTGCATCATATAATTTAAATCGGTTGTTTGGTTTCCCGGCACCTCGTTTCCATTGCATGGAATGCCGACGGAGCAGAATCTGGCACGGATTCTTCGACCATAGCGGGCCGGGCCAGATGCCTCCTTGTACCCCTAGTTAATTTTGGACAGTGCACAGAACAAACATCCGTGTTTTCTTCTAGCACAATGCGGGCTGCAGGGAACTGGTTTTGGATATGTAGGCTTTAGCTCTACTATCTCCTAGGTGAGGAGGTGCTGCATGCCACGGTTCTATATAAGTGGCTGCAGATAGACCAGCCTCCGTCATGATAACATTCTACTCTGCCCGGCAGCGCTGTGGTTTGATGCTTCAATTCCGTTCTGTAACACTGCAGAATATAGCTGCAGTACTGCACCTCTACACTGCAAAAGCCTTATGAGGACTGGCTTCTCGATATGTTTGATTTTATTTGCTCGAGATTATTGTAACACAGGGCTTCATTCCACACAGGGCACTCCGTGACATCTGGCTATATAACCGTGATCTTTCCCGCTTGGATATATGAATTTGTATCTTATTTCTCTAGTATACACATTTCTACGAATTTAACCCAAACCTAGAGTATAATTTCATCTTATAAGATCCGTCTACGCACCAACAAGCGTCTCCACCATGGATTTCCAAGGATGCGAATCGATTTTCGAGCCTATTCTCCAATTTCCGCCAAATCTCGAACGAGGTGGCCAATACCTCCTATGCGGAATATCAGTCGTGACCGACCCGCAGAGTGTGTGGTTGCCAACCACCAAACCCAAGATTGACGAAAGCCGTATCACATGGTGGCGCCATGATCCAAAGGTAAAGCGTAAGGGAAGCCATAAGGTCTGGGCCATCGTAGTTGGTGAGCCAGAGGCAGGCGACAAGGATGCTATAAGGCCTGGAACATACCTGTTAGCTCATGGGTGGTGTCGCGGTCAGACACCTGCAAAATTGGGCATCAATTACTGTTGGACGCATGAGAAACAGAACTATCAGGTCTACGAGGAGATACATAACACGTCTCATGGCCCGAGTACCAAGCTTACGGGACTAAATTTTGGTAAGCATGACTTGTGTCTGATATTAGTATTAGAGCTGCAACTAATGTGTTTCTTCTTAGGGGAGTCAATGGAGGACTTCCTTCGAAAACTTCGAAAGGCTGGTTGGGCAGATGAAGAAGAGGATGGAGAAGAGAATTGGAAGCAGCTCGTCGACGATATCCTGGAAGGGAAGAAGCAAGGGATAGGGGCCACATGGCGTAGTTTTGTCGAAGAGGCAGAAACAGAGCGGTTGGTGATGGCCAATCCTGCCACCGCGGACTAGGGTACTTCGGTGTTGACACCCAAGTAATAGTAATTTGAGTTAGTGGCGTGTGCCGCCGCGTCTAGTTTGCTTCAGCTACTGCACTACCCACACCACAAGTCCCGAATATTGTTCGCGAATTTTTATCGTGTCGTTGCACAGAACTCCACCTCGCCGAGTAGAAGTAGAACAAGCCGGATCTATCGTTCTGTGTGGGAACATTAAGTCTTCGATCTCGATGTCCCCGGTTCTCTTTTGCCTCTAACTGCCAGAATCTAGGTGTTGATCCTATATACTATTCAACTAACATTGTAGAACCATGACAAGCCCAAGATAGCTACACACGGCAGTGCATACGGCACTAGAGGCCCTCTGTAATGACCAAGTAGGACAAACCCTCATCCGATACTCATAACCACGTGGTCATGGTACACCGAATAAGTTGTCTCCAAATACAAGAGCACCATATCCGTTCCCTGCGATTCCCATAGAGCGAGCCAGCTGGTCACGGCAAAACGAGCAAATGCAAAGCAACAGAGACCAAAAAATGTACTCGGATCAGTGATCGAAGTAGCGTACAGCTTCACCGAGGCAGCTAAGACATGCGTCATGAGAACACGCAGAAAGTACCGGATCCTTCTTTATGCTTCTGAGTCAGAATATCCTGGAAGCAGCGCGACGGATAGCACAAGACGTCGCACTGTCACACTTGCTGGAACAATGAGGGGTACTGTATATATTAGCAATAATCGCTAATTTATCTCGTTCAGGCAGGCAACCCATCCCTAAGATTCTGTTACGTACTAACCAGCTCGCGCTCGAGGTGTAGTATACATCCACTTCTAGGACGTCTACCTGCTAAGACTATCCCCTACCGTGACGGAACTTTACGGGAACTAGAGCCTCTTGGCCCACGACATATAAACTAACTTGGTAGAAATTACTAGCATAGATAGAACTTCCTCTGTGCGATAACAATAAGGCAATATAGGAATAACTAGCAGTGTTACGGCCCGGCAATGTACCGCATCCATATTTCCCAAACCAACCAAAAGAGTTATGTAATAACCTAGGTGGCAGCTAGGTAACCTAGTATAGACTATACAGCTACAGCTGGGTCTGGGTAGGTCTGTGCCTGCCAGCCATAACAAGTGGTAAGATGTTACACTCTACTCCCATACCTACAGGTATCACCACACCTCTCTACCACCATACGCTTCTTTCTATTCCCTTCAATAATCTCGATTGTATGTGCCTCCACTTAGCTTCTCACAGGCGACAATGTCCCTTAGGGCAAACCTCGAATATAGTATCTAATAAATGTAAAGACCAAAGGAAATGCAAAATTCAAAGTAAAACAAGATCAACAGATTACCACTTGAGATACCTAACTAATAAAAGCCTATATCCCGCTACCTAATTGAAGCTAGGGACTTACACCATAACACAACCAGAGTCAAGTGCGGACTTAATATCGCCAGATCTAATAATCAACAGCATTATCATCGAACTTAGCCAGCTTCCCTCAAAAGTAGTTGATAGCCGTGGTTTATTTACCTTTTTTATAGCATACCTAAGTAACATAATCGATCTACCTACCTAATAACATTACCTACGGTGTTCCCCTAGCTCAGTCCACTAAGCTATCATTTAGTTATTGTTCCTTCTATTCATTAGCAGAAACAGTGAGCATGGAAACAATCGTTATCTGCTAAGTGACAGTTGATCCTCTGTTCATCCAAAGAAAAAGAGAATAAAATAAAAATAAACGTTCAAGTCATCGTTGATTTGAATTCAAAGATTGGTCCAGATACTAACCCTCATTCACGTATTTCCCGAATACATCAAGTTGAGCAAAACAGTAGTAGCCGTGTACGCCAAGACATCCACACGTACCCACTATACAGAGCATCAAGATATATCGAATCGGGTAAGCTTCACCACACGAGAACTCCAAACCTCTGAAGATTTCGCTTCTAATCATACCTATATCCTACAAAGCCTCGATTCCCTACCATCCGTATCCCTCAGATCTCAAAGATCTCGCCCGCACCATACCCACCGCCTCCCCTCCGCCCATCGACGAGGTCCAGCCTCCAGCCCTCCCAATTCTTAAGCCCGCGCTTCAGCTCCTTGATACGCTCGAGCCTTCTCTTCGCATCCTCCTGCTGCGCGCGCTTGAACGCCTCTTCGTCGAATTCCATGTCGTCATCATCAAGGAGCTCATCTTGTTCCTCGGGGTTAACGCCTGCCAGGGCGTTGATACCGCTGGTCAAGTAGCCGCTGAAACCCTTATTGCTAACTTTGCGCGTCGAGTTGGGTGATGATTGGTTGTCGAGGTCAATGTTCGTAAAATCTCCCTCGGCGCCCGGCTCCATATCCCGCCGTCGCTGGTGCCAGATGCCCCTGCGGAGATCGTAGTTTTCGCTTTCAAGGTCTCGGATTTTCTTCTCCATGCGTTGTCGCTCCTCGTTCTCGAGCTCATCCATACCTTCATCGTCGCCGCCGCCCTCTGCGGCGTCTTTCTTCCGCAGGCGCAAGTTCTCCGCCTCAAGCTTTTCGATTCTAGCCTGCGCCTCCTGCGCCTCCTTCTCGGCGCGCTCTTTATCTTTACGCAAGGTTTGAGAGCGACTATCATTCTCCTTGTGTAGGGTGCCTAATGCAGCGACCTTCTTCTCTAGAGCTTCTGTTTTCTTTTCTAACTCGGCCTTTTCAGCAGCGATTTGCTCAACTTGCCGTTCGTAAGAATGCAATTTGGTCTCGGCGCTGGTTCGCGCGCTGCCTTCTTTCACGACGCGCTCAGTAGTCCGTTCTAGATTACGCTTCAGATCGGTTAGCTCCCGCTGGGCCTTCATAGCGGCCTGTTCTGATCGAGCAAGCTTTTCTTCTAAAGCTGCAATCTGCTCTCGATCTGTGCCTCCTGCCGTCGCTTGCCTCTCGGCCTGGGCACGAAGACGTGAAATCTCTAATTCCATTGTCTCAATTGTAGTTGATTTGGATGCGAGTTGAGCCTGGAGCTCATTTGCTGGTGCGGCCATAGCTATAGAAGGCGAAGAGCCATGACGTTTAGTAGCGGCTGATTGAAGTTGCGTGTTCTGCCTCTGAAGAGCAGCAATTTCAGCTTTCTATAGAAATCATTAGCGATAAACTCAAGGGATGAAAATGCGTGACGGCCCTACCAGCTTCTCGATTTGGCTATCTTCCGATCCGTCCCGATCAGCCTCTTGGAGATCAGCAAGCTCTTCCTCTGCTTTCTTGTATCGCTTTTCCGCATCGCCGGCCTCCTTGGCGAGTCGTTTGTTTTCTTTCTCTAGGTCTTCAATGCGCGCCACTTGTTTCCGGTAGATATCGGCGGCTGTCTCGCCTTCGGGGGTGAGCGTGGGTGACAGGGGCCCCTGGCGGAAGGACGAAGATCTGAGTTTGGATTGTTGTGATAGAGATGGAGGCGCTTGTGTCGGAGATGAGGGCTCTTCGGTAGCATCATCGACGGCGGCCTCGGGGGTAGGCTCGTCAGCAGCACTAGCGGTCGCCTCGGGTTTGGCTTCTGTCGGAGCTTCCTCTTTCTCTTTTTCCTTATCCTTCTTCGAAGCTCCGGCCTTTTTCGATTTCTTCTTCATTTGCTCGACCTAATTACAGCATCAGAATTTTGACAAGTTTTAAAATGAATGGTAAAATAGAATCGTCGTACGCGCTTCCTCGCGGCGGCGAGCTTCTCAGCCTTTTCGGCATCCGTCAAGTCCTTGTCGGCCATTTTCGATGGTGTTGTAACCGGCGGATTGGTGAAATGTAATTTCAACACAATGGGTACAGCATGCGAGGTCGCGTTAATTTGGAGCCAGAGCTCGGAGAATATATCATTCAATTGCTGCTGGTCGTGAGGCCCGGCTTATATGTCGATGTGTCCAGAAGCTGGGAGCTTAGAGCTCGTCCCACCAGACCGCGTCGGATATCTTAGCTCCACGTCAACGGAGATGCACGGGCCACACGCCCGCCCGGGACAGTACCTACCCGGGGGACAATTCAAGCACTTGACGGAAGGTATCGGCTGTTGCATCGATTGGGTTAGCCCATTAACGAAACATGCAACTATCACATGTGAACATCATAGCGGGCATGATACATGATACAATGTACCGCACTGTCAGATGCCATTAACTCACCAAAGCTCTCTCAGCTTGCTCACATTTGAAGCAAATAGCAACATATCACAATTACCATACCTAACCGGTTCTACATATATATAATATGAAATATTGTGAATTCCATGTTCCAGCCCGAATCTTACATTCATCATTGCGCAGATTCATCACCACCATGTCGAGACCTGCCCCGCGGCGGTTTGCGCCGCTGAAGAATACTTTAGGACAGCAGCACAAGCATTTACCCAAATTACAAGGCGTAATATTTGATGTTGACGGTACACTCTGGTAAGCCTCCTTTTCATTTTCATGCTGTAATTGTGTGAGCGGGGCTAGCAGAAACGGCTTTTTAAAAGAGTGGCATGATATGATCGTGGAGAAACAACAGCCTCACGAAGCTTATTTACACCACCCCTCATCACTCCAGCACTTACGCCAGAATTCGGCCTAGCAAACTCGCAAATATCATCTCGGCTTGTCGCATTCCTCTCCTTTGACTTATACCGATCTCACCAAACCGTCATAAGCTAACTAACCTATGAATCCAGTCTTCCCCAAAACTACATGTTCGCGCAAATGCGCGCAGTACTAGGCATCCCGAAATCAATTGACATCCTAACACACATCTCCTCGCTGCCCACAATACCAGAGCAGGAGGAGGCGATGGAGGCGATCCGCGCCATCGAGCGCGAGGCCATGGCGTCCCAGGTAGCGCAGCCCGGCCTCGGCACGCTCATGACCTATCTGCAGGACCAGGGGATCCGCAAGGCCATCTGCACACGCAACTTCGAGCAGCCAGTGACGCATCTCCTCGGGAAATTCCTCATCGGCGTCGAGTTCTCACCAATCGTGACGCGCGATTTCCGCCCGCCGAAGCCAGACCCCGCCGGCCTGCTCTTCATCGCGCGGTCGTGGGGTCTTGTGCGCGACCTCACCCCCGACGCATCGGCGAAGACAAACGCGCTGCTAGAAGCGGCGGCTCAAGGGTCCGCGGCCGAGTGCGCGGGCGCAAAGGGGGCCAGAGAGACGTCGACGGACGACGCCGGATCCGCAGGCGGAGCCGAAGAGGTAGGTGATGCGTCGGCGCTCATCATGGTAGGCGACTCCATCGACGACATGACGGCCGGGAGACAAGCGGGTGCGGCGACGGTGCTGCTCGTCAACAGTGAAAACGCGCATTTGGCAGAACACCCGCATACGGATTTAGTCATCAGGAGTTTAGACGAGCTAGTCGATGTGTTGGAGACCGGGTTTGTGGGCAGGGATATACCGATACCCTCTGGCTGAGACAAGGACGATATTATCGGCCAGCTGAGAGATGGATTCAAATTAATACACCAGAGTTCCTTCGGGTATTTGCATATAACACCGCCGAGCGGAGTGCAAAGGAGCAAATAAAATAAATCTAGTGGCTTCCCGCCGATCCCACGAACGCGAGCAGATATCATTTACGCTTACAACGACACTCCCCTGTCTCTAGACAGGGGGCCTGGCTTCACTGCGACTCAATTCAAGTAGGAGATGAGTAAAGCAAAGGATCGCTGTTCAACAAGCCATTCATTTTTGTGATCCGCTCTAACGTAGTACTTACAATAGTACGCTGAGCCATGCATCAAGCGTGCTCAGTTGTGGCTACCTACATGAAGCAAACGGGGACGACGGGTTCCATCTGCATTTTTATGTACCAATACATAGGTCCTCCACATTCTTCTCCGAAGGTATCTGGTATCTTCTTAAACGTTGGCGCTTGTAATAAATAGGACTTGCAAGGCAAAGAAAGCACTTGTATCTGTGATGACATATATCTGGATTCCATACGTGCCTCGTCTCTAGGGAGCGCCATTTCTAGTGGTTGAAATCTATGCATGCAGCTATACCTTTTGTATTTGAGCTACAAGAGTTCGCCGGGTCGGGGAACTTTCACGACGCGGTCTGTCAGCTAGACGTTCATTTGTCTGCATTGCGTAATTAGTTCTATTTTCGAGGGTAACCCATCGCGCCGTAGTTGCCATTAGATGGCGGGTATGCCATCTGTCGGCGGCTTTCACTTCGCAACTCGTCTGGTGTCTCCTTTCTGGGTGGAGGGGGAGGAAGCGGCCCGCCTGGTGCTGGTCTCACTGGTAGTGTGAACGTCCCGGCGCTAGCACTAGTGGGAAGCGAGACATCTGTGTGCCCAACCTTGGGTATGGATCCAGATGTTGCTGATCTTTGGCCCAAACCTGGATGAATACTGGATCCACCCGCTCGCCCAACGCTTCCCGTCCCATTTCTCGTGGGTGAGCGACTTGGTATGTGTCCGTAGTGGTCTCTAGGCGAAATTATGGCGCCTGCAATAGGGATCTCTCCTGAGGTCGGCGTATAAGCTGGGTTACTGTCAATTTGTTGATTCGGCGAATCGCTAGACCTCAGAAGCTCTTGAGTAGCTGGGGATAATTGTGGTGCGAGATGTGATTTACGGTTGTCTTTCTCCATGAGACCGACGGCCCACGCGCGCAGATCCACCGGCGTCCGCTTAGCCGCCTGGACGAAAGCGTCATTATCCTGGGCCGGCTTGTTAGCTATAAATCAATATTACCACTTGGGGCATAACATACGAAGAGATCCTGAGGTGTTGGCCGGAGCTCAGGTTCCTTGGAAAGGCATTTCTGAATCATGTCCTCCAGGATTGCTGGGAATGCGTCGCTCTTTGGCAATCTAGGGGCAGGCTCATGAACGATTTGTTGAAGCAAGTCCAATATACCAGCAGGCGCGCCATCTCCGTCAGATAGCTGTTCGCTCGCAGCAAAGGGGAACTTTCCAATGGCCAATTCCATTATTGTTAGACCAAAACTCCAGACATCCGATTTGACAGTATACTTCTCGCCCTGAATGCGCTCCGGGGCCATGTATGTCGAGGTGCCAACAAAGGTATCGGCAATCGAGTTGACCAGCTCACCCGAAACACCAAAATCGCATAACTTGATGTGACCTTTCGAGTTGGTAAGGATGTTTGATGGTTTGATGTCACGATGCATGATATGCAGCTTGGAGTACAGATAGGTTAGGCCACCGAGGGTGGCTTCCGCAATCTTTCCTAGTACATCAACTCGAATAGGCCCGAAAACGCGCGAGACTCTGTCTAGGGACCTGGTTCGTCTGGTCAGTTAAGTCTAGAGTGCATGGCTGAGTTATATATACACACCCAACATCCATATATTCCATGCACATTATAACATCGTTGTGATCGTTTAAGAAGGCACCATAGAATGTTACGATGTAATCAGATTGGCAGCCGTGCATAATCTGGAGTTCGCGCACGATTCGTTTCCGCAGCTCTTTGTTCGCCTCGACGTGGATGACCTGAAAAGGAGTTTAGAGCTTGTTGTTTCGCAGAGCACAAGCAAATCTAGGCGAGGGGCTCCCATTTACCTTTCGTGCCATAGTAGTGCCCGTAGGCAGATGCTTAACCTTGCTAACGGTACCTCCATTACCTGAGCCTAGTTCCTTCACGATCTCGAGATCCTCCTGACGGATGTCGAGGTTAAACTCGATACCAATCTCCAGCTGGGCCTCATTTGCAACATCTTCTGCCCTGGAACCTCCAGCACCCCAGCTTGAGCCGTTGCCGGAGCCTGATGAAGCAGATGGTTTGGGCGGACCGAGGGCAAGACCTTTGACATTTCTGCGCTTCATAGAGCGCGGGGCGAAGTTAGCCTCGGACATGGTTGGTGATGTCGGGATCGCCCAGGTGGAATGACGGAGCGAAAGAAGACGAGAGGACGCAGTCGAGCGGAATATAGTAATGGCACTTCAGCAGGCAGGTTTTATACTGAGCAGGTATCGAGAGACGGGCACAGTTGCATCTCCCGCAGCGCAGTAGGATTGTCGCAGCAGAGGAGCGTGGCCTGACCTGACCTACCTTTTAGCCCCTCACAGGGCGGAAGGGCGACGTGGGAGGGGTGAAGCGCAAGTGGCGGCGGGCGTGAGGGAACGACGGCGGACGACGTGGTATGTACAACGCGTTGCGGAAATTCTCGCCTCAGTTTAATCCAAAAACCGGTCGTGTCGGACGGGGCAGACTGCGAAGTATGAGATCGTGGATGTGGACGGAAGAGTGAATGAATGGGAATGGGAAAAGGGACCTTGGTTGTTCGCAGGTCACAGGGGAGGGAGGACTGTAGTACCTCAGGTACCTATAGTAGGCTATACTGGAGAGTAGGTATACGTAACAATAGCAGCCGATGGTAGTGGTTTGACAACGCTGGTAGTGGTACTATAGGTACCTTAGTAGGTGCTACAAGTAGAAAGTGTGGTAGCTCTGATGGTACGCAAGCAGTGTAGGTACCCTTAGTAGATACCCTTAGTAGGTACCTAGGGTGTTGTAAAGGTGTGGTGGGATAGTGCGGGTCCCCCTGACCTTGTAAGTCCCAAGGTACCTTATTCTTTCTTTAGGCCGATTCAGGTACCAACGATGAATGGTTGGGTGGGCGCCTTTTGTGTTGGAACGGCCGCGGCGGTCAGAATAACAAGGTCACGATTGATTGAAAATGAATACGAGGGCTGGCCCAGATACAACTAACCAAAAAAGAACAAGAAGGATAGTGAAAACTGATGATGGGGTTAGGGGAAATCAAGATTAGAAGACTACCTAACCTAGACAAACTAGACTGACTACTTACCTTGGTGCCATAGGTACTCGAATAGGCCTTGATATAATATAGAAATAATGAGCTATGTAAGATGGGCAGAAGACGGTTGCTATAGGACCCTACCCATCAACAACGCTATACACTACTATGTAAAGACTATGTAGACTATGTAGAGACTACTTACCTATGTAAGTCCCTACCTAAATAAGGCACCTAATAGTTCGTCATTATATGGTGGGCCGTTCAAGATAGTGTAAAGCCTTGTCCTCATTCTCAAACCAAAACGTGTAGAATCCAAGAAAATACTACCCAACCTAGTCTCTAGCCCCAATAGTTGCCAAGCATTCAGGTACCTATATTAGGGAGATGTATCCTAAAGATACACCTCCTTGCATATACAAATTAGTAGCACAAAAGAGAGTGCGCTACTGAACCTACTACACATGTAAACCAATGAATCCATACCTCCTTTGTGCTGTATCACGGATCGACAACAGAACAAAGGGTGGTCAGCAAGGATAGGCACCTCATCTATCCCTCAGTCGTCACCATGTAGGCGCCATGTAGTCTGCCCGGCAAGTAACCCTGATATTTTGCCTTTTTTCATGACAGGGCATGATTCACGTACAATGCAGGGTCGCAAGTACATTGCCTTGCCCGAGGTCGGTTTCATGAGAAACCCCCACCACATGGCCCAATACCCCAGTCTATACAAGGCTCATATAGATATCTTGCCATGTACTACCAAGTGTAGCGTAGTGTAGTGTGGGTAGTGTAGTAGAGTTGACGGAGAGAAATTTTCGGCAACCGTAAATACAAAAAGTAAGCGCCGTTGGCTACCCTTTACGCTATCCTTTGCGTCGTAGGTTCAACCTCAAGGCGTTACATATTACAAAAATATAACTTGAATGGGAGGGTAATGTTGTAGTGCAAGGTGGGATTTGGTACTCATGATGGTCATCCTAAGCTGGTGGTACAGTGCCAATGAAAGAGTTCGCCAACAGTTGGTCGAGGTTTGAATTCAGCTCTATAACATCATATATTCTGTATATACATAACATATCAATAAACCCGGCAGATATGCATAAAGGGAGGTTCATATGTATCTACCCAGGTACCCACCTACCTACCTTAGGTAAATCTTATTGCGAGGCTGAGATCAACTTAACGCGACCAAACAAATTTCCAATTGCGCAAAGATTAGAAGCCCATTGTACTCTTCTTCCTCTACCACACACAAATCTTCTTCCAAAACTCCTCGCACCTATTCTTCTTCTTTTTCTTTTATTCCACCCACCAGACGAGCACCTTTGTAACCGTTTACCCTTCTACCACTGACCCTGACCGCTGCACCAAGCCAGCATAACTAACCGTACCCGAGCGCACGACTGCCTAATTAGCCACACATCACCTATCTTTCCCCCTCTTCTCAGCCAACATGAGAAATTCTATGAGAGACTTAGTAATCGGTGAAGCCGAGCTCGACGATGAAGAAGATGATGAATCTTTCGACGAAGAAACTGGCGAAACCCGCGAAAAGAGTCGGAACCGGGACCAAAACATGAACGACTCGAGCGAGGAGGATGACGATGATGACGATGAAGAGGAAATGCAAAAGGTACCGAACACCACCTTTCTATCTCACCTTGCTTTGTGATTGGCCGTTGATGACAGGTGTGTAATAGGTCCGCGAAGGCTTCATTGTCGACGAAGATGAAGATGACGAAGTCGACGAAAACTCCGACGAAGAACGCAAACGAAGGAAACGCAAGCGCCGCCAAGAACGCAGAGAGGAAGAGGAACTGGACGAAGAAGATTTAGACCTCATCGGCGAATCTATTCCGGACTGGGAACGCAGGCAACCTTCTGAGGTACGAGACCATGATTAATGCATCTACAACCTCACACTAACGTAACGAAAAGAATAAGTTCAAGCGCCTAAAGCGTGGCCACCGCGATGATAAATCGCGTAGTGCAGAGCGTCCACGACTCGAGCAAATGTTCTCAGATGAGGACGAAGAAGTCGTCGAAGACCGACCCTATGGTGGACGGTCTAACCGCGCCGCCGCCGACGAGTTCGAAGGCTTCATTGAGGAGGACTACCCTGAAGATGAGGACGAGCTTCAACGCCAAAGAGAGGATGAGGAGGTTGCTCGACCTAGAGATAAGGGTATATCTGGTACAGTCATCGACCGGACTGGACTCGACAGAGATGCCCTGGAAGATATGGATGCCATTTTCGGCAACGGCGCTGAATATGACTGGGCCTTAGAGGTAGAAGAGGATGAAGAAGTCCGCAAGCAGGAAGAGCAGACCCTCGAACTCAAGGACGTCTTCGAGCCATCTCAACTAGCCGAGAAGCTCCTTACTGACGAGGACAACGAAATTCGGTTCTCGGACGAGCCTGAGCGATTCCAGCTAGATCGCAAACCATTTAAGCACCTCCAAATTTCCGCTGATCAATTCAAGGAAGAATCACACTGGATTGCGAACCTTATGTGGCCGAAGAAGCAGCTTGCTAGCGACTTGCAGGTACCTTTCCACAAGGCCGTCGGCAAAGTCCTAGAATACTTCGTAGTGGAAGAGCTCGAAGTGCCCTACGTATTCCAACACCGCAAAGATTATCTCATTCACGCCCGCAAGACACGAAATCCCGATCATCGCGATGATCCAGAGGCCCCCGAGTACATCGTTAACGCAGAGAAGCTACTCACGCAAGACGATCTCTGGCGAATTCTAGAGTTGGATATCAAATTCCGCTCCCTCATCGAGAAGCGAAATGCTCTAGAAAAGATATATGACAACCTAAAAGGTGCTGCGGACGTTGAGGATGATATGGTTCCGAAGATGATAGCACAAGCTGTGGACATGGAGCAACTCCAAGATCTACAAGATTATATCAACTTTCAGTATTCGTCGCAGCTCAAAGACATTGCCGCTATGAATGGAAACACAAAAGCGACCAAACGACCAGGCGCAAAATCCTCTGTATTCGATCGTGTGCGAAAATCTAGGGCCTACAAGATGGTTAAGGCATACGGCATAACCCCAGACAGGCTTGCTCAAAATGCCCTTCGTGAGGGCAAAAAGGTCATCGCAGATGATGAACAAAGCTTACCTATCGACTTGGCTGATAGTCTCACTGACAGCGATTTCCCGACTGGTGACCAGGTTCTATACCATTCGAGACAAACGTATGCAGAGGAACTGTTTATGAGCCCAAGAATGCGCAAGCATTTCCGAGCACAGTATTATCAAATGGGTGAGGTCAGCTGTCGCAGAACCGACAAAGGCCTCCGCAGGATCGATGAGGCACATCCGTACTACGAGATCAAATATCTTATCAACCAGACAATCGCGGATCTAGCCCGCCGGCCAGAATTATTCCTCAAGATGATGAAGGCTGAAGAGGAAGGCTTAGTTGAGGTAACGATTCGTTTGCAAAACGAGCGAGAGTTCCGCCGGCAACTTCATGCCGAGTTTGCGTCGGATAATTACAGTGAACTTGCAGATGCTTGGAATGATGAGCGCCAGAAAGTGCTTGATGCGGCTTTTCCAAAACTCGAAAGGGTTGTCGTGAAAGGAGTGAAGGATTCCCTCCGTACAGCATGTCAGGAGGAAATCTTGAAACTATGCCGCGAGGAATACCTAAAGCGGCTTGATCAAGCCCCCTTAAAACCCAAAGGTATGATCTTGGGTACTACGCCACGCGTGCTTGCGCTATCAAATGGAATGGGCGATCCAAACCGAGACCCTGTGTCCTGGGCCTGGGTCGAAGAAGATGGTCGAGTTGTCGATCATGGCAAATTCGTAAATCTTGCTCGAGATGAAAATCAGCGAGAGGCTTTCGCAGACCTCATCGAGCATCGGAAGCCGGATGTCATCGGTGTCTCTGGTTTTTCAACTGAAACACACAGGCTAGTTCGAGATCTAGAGACGCTCGTCCAAGAAAAGCGCCTCATGGGCCCCGAATACCTAGATACGGAGACGGACGACTACCGCACCGATCTACTAGACGTGGTCGTTATCAACGACGAAGTAGCTCGACTATACAAAGATAGCCCGAGGGCTCAAGCAGAACACCCTACCTTAAACTCTGTCATACGATACTGTATCGCCTTAGCCAAATATCTTCAAAATCCTATGAAGGAGTATGCCGCACTAGGCAAAGACGTGGCCACTTTACTTTACAATCCATGTCAGCATTTGCTCCCGCAAGATAAGTTGTGGAAAGTCCTCGAAACGTCTATGGTTGACATGGTTAACCTCTGTGGCGTTGATATCAATGAGGCTGTTAGTGACCCATACACGGCCAATTTACTTCCTTATGTTGCTGGTCTCGGCCCTCGAAAAGCTACTAGTGTCATCAAGACCATTAACACAAACGGTGGCGTTGTCAATACTCGGGAGGAACTCGTCGGTGATCCAGATAACAAGAAGTTACCAGTCGTCGGGCCTCGAGTTTGGAATAACTGCGCTAGTTTCTTGTCAATTGAGTTTGATTCTTCCAACCCTACATCGGAGCCCCTGGACAATACCCGTGTTCATCCTGAAGACTATGAACTTGGTCGCAAAATGGCCGCCGACGCTCTAGAGTTGGATGAAGAGGACGTCAAGGCAGAGACGGATGAAAATGGACCCGGTGCTATTGTTCGCAAGCTCTTTAGAGACGACGAGCAAGAGAAAGTCAATGAGCTAATCCTAGAAGAGTACGCAGAACAGTTAGAGAAGAACTTCAACCAAAGAAAACGCGCCACATTAGAAACCATCAGAGCAGAGTTACAAGTTCCCTACGAAGAGCTACGGCGGCCGATTGTTCCCCTCATACCAGACCAGGTATTCGTCATGTTCACCGGCGAAACCAAAGACTCCCTCGCGGAAGGGATGAACATTCCCGTCAATGTGCGAGTTGTCAAGGAGGATTTTGCTATTGCTAAACTCGACTGTGGTATCGAGGGACGCATCGAATCTCACGACGTTAATCTACGGAATGGATCGATGCGCGATTCGATACACGTCGGCCAAACTATTCAAGCCAAACTCATCGATCTTAACCGCAAAGATTTCCACGCTAAGCTTTCAGTACGGAAGGAGGTAGTGCAAAAGCCTTACAAGCGACCCACGGAATATGATCAGCATAGCGGTACCTGGGATAGTAGACTAGAAGATCAGGATCGGGAAGACTTGAAGGAGAAGGACAAAACTACCGGGCGCACTCAGCGCGTGATCAAACATCCACTTTTCCGGACTTTCAACTCGACACAGGCTGAGGAGTATCTCGGCTCCCAAGCACCAGGTGATGTGGTGATACGTCCTTCATCAAAAGGACACGACCATCTTACGGTTACTTGGAAAGTCGCCGATGGCGTGTTCCAACATATTGACGTACTAGAGCTCGACAAAGAAACCGAGTATACTCTAGGCAGGCAACTCCGTATCGGCGGCAAATATCAGTACAGCGATTTGGACGAACTAATTGTGGAGCACGTGAAAGCGATGGCTAAGAAAGTGGATGAACTGATGGGTATCGAAAAGTTCAAGAAGGGAAGCCTCGCAGAATTGGGTAAGCAGAGCAACTTAATTACTATCGAATTATATCGCCTAGCATCTTACTAACAGCAAGTTACAGAGCGCTGGTTAACCTCGTACTCCGATGCCAACCCTAATCGCTCTATTTATAGGTTCTGCATCAATCCCAAGCATCCTGGTTACTTCCACCTATGCTTCAAGGCCAGTCGTAACTCTCCTATTGGCATGTGGAATGTCAAGGTGGTCCCTCACGCCTTCGAGATGATGAAGAATCAGTATCCTGACACGCGAGCTCTTTGCAATGGGTTCAAACTGAGGTTTAACAGCGAAATCACAAGGATGCAACAGGTGAGGAGGTAGAGAAACGAGGATATATCATTTGGGCTGTTTGTGGTACAGAATGCCGTTTTATATGAGATGGCTCTTTATTATCAATGTGTTATTAGCTGCAGGCGCTTGAAAGCGTGCCCTTGAGTGCGTTTCCCACTACTAGAGCGTGTAATGGTATTTCTTGCATCCATGGTGCATACACTGACTGTCCAGTCGGACCGTGAGGTCCAGATCAGCAGTATAATAACTATGATCGTATCTTTAATCTATCCATAGACAAGATAGCTTAGGAAACAAACAGATGTGATACTTTTTTTTTTTTTGTTTCGTTTTTTTTTCATTGAAATGGCCGTAGATACGCGACCTTGCCTATGCATAAATTTTTTAATCTTTTTTTCGGGCTCGACAGAAATAGTCCGAAGGCTATGATACCCAGCCATATGATATCCACACATCCAAACGGCCTACACGAAGCACTTGTCAACATCGCCATAGCGAATAACACGGTCCTCCACAGTGAAGCCTTCGGCACTAGCTGTGTCGACGTATTTAGTTGTATTAGCTCCGCTAGCCGTCGTTGGACTCGGCCGCGCATTTAGTGTGTGGATCTTGGAGTTCGTGAAGAATGTTGTGTGTTAAGTTTGGTCGATACATGAAGGTTAATTCTCCTCCCATTATCTACATTTTTCGTCTTACTTAATTTATCCCGGTAATGTATTCACGACCCAGAGATATTGGCCTTCTTCATTCCACCTCGTCATGGCCTTGCTCTTCCGGGTAGCCCCTAAGGCACGCAGGGACCTGTCTCCTTTTGCCGAACAGCGATGTCCAAGCACTAATCAGCTGTATAAGCGTCCCTTCTTGGTACTTCGACGCCAATGCACGGATTCCAAGGGGGCGGCAGTTGAAGTCTAGGTATGATAGCGGTAACGATGTCATGGGGTAGCCTGTACAACAATACAAAGGGGCTGGCATTAGAATCGACAAGAGTGTTATCGAGTCTGAAAGATCTAGAGTGAAAAGTAAGAAATATGGGGAAAAGAGGAAGAAAATCGAAAAGGGGAATGGAAGAAGAACGGGGGGCTACGTTTCTTGCCTACAGCCGTGTAATAGTCATCGATCTCACTATCGGCTGGACTCAGTATCGCGTCAACTCCGTATTGCTTTAGACAGTAATCGATGGCCTGACGCTGACCAAAGTCTCTCATTGCTTGGATTGCTTCGGATCGCTCAGTAGGTGATAGTTAGCATTCAGCGGCGACTTCTAGTCGTGTCATGTTTGGGGATTCTGTTGTTAGGCCTGGTGAGTTATGTTTACTTGAGTAAGAATAGGAGTAGGAATAGATTAAGCAACTGAGTGTGGAAGTAACCGACCTTTGGGTAATTCCACGTCGGCATGGCTGCGCATGAACTCCATCACATTGTTCAAGGTTCTCACTTTACTCGTCTCCAAACTTCGCAGATACGCTTCTAATTCGGTCTTAAAACCAGAGTCTAGAGATAGGCATATTATGTATTAGCAGTCTAACTCCGTTGTAATCGTAAGTATGTGAGTGTTTGTAATTCGCATAGCTGACTCACTAATGACTCGTGCTATATGGCTCATCCTATCAACTTCGAGACCATTGAGAGGCGCGATCTCGATAATCTTGACCTCGGCACCGGCATTACGCAGGGCATCATACGCATTAATAATATCGCGTAACGAGGTATGTGATACCGCTACGTAAAATAAAGAAATTATTGGCCGAGACTCTAGTACGCGGGAATTTCAACCAACTATGCTGGTGAGAAGGCATATATATAATATGAAAGGGATAAGGGATGCAACTTGACCTTCGGGTTAAGGTGAAGGGCGGGACGTATGCTTATTCAGTATATTTTCTTATTCGCCTGTCACGTGGAGGCTTGCACCTCGAGCATATTATCAGCGCATGCCCATTAGCTACTTAACATTTTAAATTTAGTTCAATTTCCTTAAACCATCCCATCCCATCCCTTACTTTCGTATCTTCAACGTCAATCCTACCAGCCACCAGTTCATCCATGTCTACAAGTAAACATAATATATATTTTAAAACTATTATATTATATTTCAGATTGCATAGCTTTATATATTTTCACCTTGCTCTTAAGTCAGTTATATTGGTAAAAGATAGTATTATTATGCATGCCTATCGAGTATACCAGGCTATATCCCAATCCGACGTAGCACTTTATTTGGGAGATGACGCCACATTGGTGATAGTGATGGTGTATTCACCGGCATCCCCAGTGAACGGAACGCTTCCGGAGGCCCTGTATTCGTTTGTCGCGTCCCAATAGATCTGGGTGACGGTGAGGTATCCTTCAGGTTCGTTGACTCTGTTGATGAGCGAGTACGTAGTACCGCCCCACTGGTCGACGTCTACCGTGCAGCCTCCACCGAGGGCACACTATTCTAGCTGTCAATATCCGGGTCGATAAGACACATCACGCGGGTAGTGGGTGATACAAGCAAGAGAAAGAAGGGGAAATAGGGGCGTCAACTTACACCCGCGAATAAAATGTCAGGGCGACCAGTTGCTGAGTCTCCTTTGCCGTCGATATCGAAGATCTGTCTGCATCCGTACGTGACGTGGCATACAGGCGATTTGACGTGTACGTTCCAAGTTCCGTAGGTCTCGCGAGGGGCGAGGGCAGCGGCGGAGGCGCCGATAGCGAAAAGAGAGAAACGCATTTTGAGGAGATAAAGAGAATTTTTATTCTTTTCAAGTGTTAAAGATGCGAGTTGGTGACTGTGGTGGTTGGAGTGGTGGTTAAGATTCGGGTTGAAATCAGGACTTACACGTTGTATTTATATCGAAACCCAGACCACGATACAACACCAAGGAGGTTATAGCTATGCCAAGACCAAGTCTCAACAGCACTTGTGCTTTCTGAAATTGCTAAATATGGTAGTTGCCTTTTGATTGAGGTTCAATTCGGTATTTGCCGTCATAAGCGCCGAGAAGCATCGTGTGAGGATAGAGGTATAGCCAAGGGTTCCTTTCTTACATTGACGCCGATTTTGTTATACGACGTATCGCGAACCCTGTCACGACGACCTCACATCTCAGACCTCGGCCGCCTAGAATTGAGTCAATGGGAGGGTTAGATCCTTCGCGCAACAACTACAATCATATCTAACCTCATACAGAAGGCCCCTATACGGGCGGTCATGGCATGGCGTGTTCAAAGAGGTGTGATTGTCTAATTCCTTTAACTCAACCATCGTAAATATAGTATTGTTACCCCATACTTCTGTCTGTGGGCTAGTTACAGACATCGCCAAGGACCCTACCGTATAAGCAATACCAAAATAGAAGCGTCGTTATACGGGATCTGCCCATTGGCTGCTAACCGTATTGCTAGTGGCTTGGCCCAAGGCATTGTTAAAATGCCTTTTAAAGAAATGTTGTTACATAATAAGTTTTAGTAAGCAGGTATTCGCGTAACTAGTCATGGATGGCAACATTCTATTTCAAAGTTCTTCTACAAATAACACGAACCATGTTGAGCTCTAGGTTGGAGGACGCCAGTTCATCACGACAAAAGGCAAATTTATAGGCGAGACTGTCGCGGAACCATATAAGGACTAGGGTCGCTTGGCCCATACTCCCTAAACTAACTTGGCGGCTACTAGCGGTTTAAACTATAACAGAGAGTTCCTACTCCTTGTCGTCAGAAAGTATCGTCAATTCTTATCCCATTAAGAAACGTCGTCCTTTTAAACTCAATTCACTCGACTCAAGGGCTAGGGATGAATCGTTGATTCGAGCCGTCTCCTGGATAAAGAGCACTCCCGAGCTATGCTAGCTGGGTTTCGATTTCTGCTAGGTCGAGAGCATTACCTTCGGCATATACACGCAACTTGCCGATCCCCATTTTAACCTTAAAATCCCATCATTCATAGGCGATGACTTGTGATATATGTTCGTCTCCCTTCTGCGATTTAGTGCGCACGTAATGGAATCAAGAAGCCTTAGTCCGGTAGATATCTAAGTCTGCTTGATATAATCCTCACAAGGCAGGCCCTGTACCGTTCCACAATCGCCTGTGAATGTTAAAACTCGTTTGAAGGCGCTGAATAAGAACCCAGGTAAGTCGCCGCCTTGGTGAGCTTCTGCTGAATGCCAATTACGTATGAAGTTCACTTTTGGCTTATTTTAACGACTGATTCGAATAAATCTTCGGCCTATTATCGGATCGATATGCTCGAGTTCTTATCAAGATATCTCTTTTTACGGAGTAGTGAAGTAGCGACCTATCAGAAGAGCTAGTTCTTTTTCCAGGAGCGATCAGCTATTTGTATATTCAGAAGCTCTGGGGTCTAAGTTCTAAGCTATAATACAACAAAGAAATAGACCTATTTATACTGAGGGTCGCTCGGTCTATTGTTTAGCCAACGTCTTAACTACTAATAGGATCTGTATGGACCCTGTAGAATGATACATGAAAGCACAGACAAGAAAGTCCCCTCCCTCTTCCTTAGTTGATACTAAGTTTACCCTTTGTCTAAAGAAATGGAGCTTAGCACCAGCCCTCCCGGAGGGTGCTAAAAAAAGCAGTGTAAGAAAGCCTCACTTTTTGGTGTTAAAAAACATTGCAAGTAAGCCTCACTTTTACTAACCATAGGATGTTTAAAAACAGTTTAAGTAAGCCTTACTTTCATCAACAACAAGGATAATTATCCAAAGATTAGTGCGAATTTTATTGGGGCTGGCATATGTTATGCTACCCCTCTCTTTTCCTCCCGCACATATAATAGTGTGTGGGGTAGCTTCGAAACCAAAGCTAAGCTTGACTCCAGAATAATATATGCACAGGCTCTAACAAAGTATAGTCCTCAACTCAAGTCTTACCTTATGTCACCAGGTCTATATACACATTGTAACAAAAATATTATCTTAAGTTAAGAAGATTACATGGCGACGGGTAGTGCTAGACGGTTAGGTTTGGATACACAGGTCTAGGTGTAAACTTTATCTTCACGCCGGACCTCGTTAAGATAGAAAATCAAATTAAATCATGTTTAGTAGGCAGTACCTAATTCGGCACATAGAAGAGTAATGGTTGGAAGCACATGTACCCGTAAAGGGAAAGGCACAGGGGTAAGAACGGCTCTTTGTGGGAGAACGCAACGCCTGTATAAGAACCGTTGCCCGCGAAAGAAGAGTTGGCTATAAAAGAAGCGTTGCCGGAACGAAAGGCTCTGATTGGTTCAAAAATATAGAAGTAAAGCACTCCCAAGAAATTTCAAAAGGTCTGCTCCCATTCCGCCAATTGTTCTTACAATACAACCTACCAAAAGACACTGCCCGGACAGATGCCCGGATCGATTTAGTAGTGCAATATATGGCATAACCAGGTATACGCTGACACAACCCTATAATTCCGTATGATATAGGACAAACAGCACCCTCACCCAGAGTGTATACTACACACATTTTGCCCTACTTACGGTGCGTTTTGGGAGGCGGCGCTTCTGTTTTGGCAGCGGTTATTTTACAGGAAACAAGGGGTTTTTTTTTTTTTTTTTTTTTTTGGAAAAGAACGGTTGTCACCCCCCATATTTCCTCGCTATAGTATATATACTAGTATATCTTCCGAAAAGTGTTGGTCTACAATTTGTGATAACTAACAGGTAGAGGGCGTTGTGCTACCACTTCTTCATGACATCTTCTTATAGTATCCATACCAGTTTTGCCCACAGTACGATGATTCGTGCATCTTCGGATGGTAGAAAGTGACTATTCAAACGCCCGGAAGAAGGAGACGACCTGTTCTACGATTTCAACACAAGATATTCTGGAGCCTTACTCAAATAAATGGGATTCTTGCCTTTATCTTTACAATTCCTTTTATATTAACAAGTAGATCAATGCGCTTAAGGCACATTGGATCGTCATCTCTGTTCTGTAGGCCGTTTTCTTCGTCATGGGTGTCGTATAGCTACCCTCACCCCACGAGGCGCTTAACAATAGTGCCGTAAAAGCTGCTAGATAGGACGAGTAAACCCCGGAGAAGCACATACGGCAGCGCACTCGTTCTACCTATTAACTAGGTACATATCTTAGATCCCCGTGACCCTGTGTCTCATCCCCGTGTCCGAGCCGAATCGCAAACTCCTGAAGGAACTCTGGTAGTATTGTACTAAGATAGGTCCGATTCATGTTCCCGAGCCCTGAAACGAGCCTTTTAACTAACCCATTAGTGAAACAATTACATTGCGTAGATACGGATGCCTATATATACTGTTAATTACTGCACCAGATTAACAGCGTCTTTTTTTCCGTGACAAATTAGAGTAGTTATCAGTGCAATCCCCTAGAATACAAGCTCTTGAGTGCTCTATCTAGTATTATCCTCTCTTGTCAATCGAGCTAAAGCGTGTTCACATATCGTTCGCTTCTATAAGCTCCTAGCACCAACTCGGAATCTAGCTCGAGATATGTAGGCAGGTTGAGAGGATGGTTATAGCGGCCAGGCTCTGTTGTCTTAACATGCTCCCCAAAACGGTTCCTCAAAATAGCTACCTCGTGTCTATACTTGTTCGGTATCGATATAGGGACTAGCCCGTAAGTCATGTCCTCGACAACCCGCTTTGATTCAATATTCTCTCTCTTCTGCTTATTAGACTTTTTTTTTCCCAAGGACGTCATGAGTGATCCTGCTGCTATCAATTTCTAGGACTGTTATTTAGGAAGCGTGCATACTCTCCTGGTCTCTATCTCTCTGCGTACTAATAAGGGTGGTGAGTGAGCGAGTTCATTTCCAACTAGTAATATCGGCTACAAAGATGGGTATCTAACCTCTCCCAATGTCATATAAGAAAACTAATTATATTGCAATGCGATCTGAAAAGAAAGAATCAAGTTGTCCCTCCATCAGCAGGAGCGAAATTCGATTTCGCTGTGACTGGTAATCTAACGTGGTTGTACTTTTCACCCCGCGGTATGCAACCATATCCCCTATTCCCACATAGATAGAAAATTGGCGACGTTTACGTAGGGCGAATAAAGAGAGCCACGAGCCTCGGAACCTAGACGTTGCACTATAGATAAGATATGGTTTGAGCTAAATGCCACAAGTTGAAACATGATGTCTTACTGCGATAACAGGTACGGTGATGGTGAAGATTGATGATTCCCATTCGAGAGTATGTACATGAGGTTAGGAACCAAGTTCACAAAGGAAAATATTCACAAGATCAGTGGTGGGTGCTGAAAGAGAGTGTATTGGTCGTCGCATATGGAACGTGTTCGCCTCCTGTTAATTCATCGTCAGACATCGAGCGATTCTAGGAATACCACTAGCCAATGTGCTTTCATTTACTACTTCATCGGTACTCCCGCAAGCTCGCCTAGCCTAACATCCGTCATCGCGAACTCGATATTCGATCCCGCACATCTCAAAAGGACAATCCCATTAGACCCCATACCAAAACCCGACCACGACCGAGGGATCGTTCCCAGGCTGTGTCCGTCTTCTACGCGAACAACTTCACTATCTTTAAACCGCTTGGTATCCGAAACGATAAAGGCGGACCCTGGGGGCCAAAAAAGACTATCTATGGCGCAAGGGTAATGCCATTGAGACAGCCTAACGCCTTTATCTATGTTTACAACGCTAAGTTTAGTCTCTATACCTCGTTTAAATCCAAATCTATGCAAATCGTAAGAACTAATGACTGTTAATCTCCGCGTTTCGTTGTCAAAAATTATTTCAGATTCAGATTTGAGTTCTCGGGGGAGATCGTATTCCGCGGTCACACAGGCCCGCCCGATAATTTCCGGGCTGTACCTTGTGTTGATAGACACGTCCTCGCAACTCGGGTTGTTTGATGGTGAGGGAAGGCGAAAAAGTCTCCCTGTCCATGCCCTCTTGAACGAAGCGGTCGATATTTTCTGTATGATCAGGATTTCGCTATAGGACACGAACCACATATCTCGAAAACGGGTTTGCCTAGTTAGATCTGAAATCGATATCTTCCCAAACCTCAATGGTGCAATAAGGTCGACAATTATCAGGTACTTCTTGTGATCGTGGGCATATATGAGCGTAGACCGAGGCACAAAACGCACCCAGGATTTGGAATCCTTGATGAACATCTTCCGCGCGTCTGGTGCTATCTTAATCTCAACCTTCTTCTTCCAATCCCACACCTCTATCTTGTGATCTTTCACGTAGATGAGAATAAATTCAGGCTTCATAGGGCAAAATATCACGTCCGTATTATCGAAGCTTGGATTTACCGCATCCGCACTTGGATCATCAGGGCCCTCCTGAAGAACTGGTAGAGACATGAGGGCTTCTCCTTCGAGGGGCGACCATAATCTCAGAATGCGATCTTTATGTAGCGTAGCCCAAATATCAAGAGCCATGCAGTAGTCAGTACGTACGATAGTAGAACTACATGGTTTTGAATCTATTATATGATAGGGTATTTTGTTCTGTCCACGTTTGCTTGGCCTGGGTAGGTTGGGCTCCTTGGTTGCTGAGTTATCCGTCTCGGGAGGTAGTCTTCTTGGTAACGTCGGCTGATAACTGTCAAGGTCAATTAGATCCTCTTCAGAGGATAGGGGTTCACCTCCGTGGTGTACCGGGATTCCATCATTGCCGGTATCTGCTGCCCCCGTATGCGAAGTTATAGATACCGAGGGCTGAGTAGTAGCATCATCATCTGACTGATTTTGCTTTTCAACCTCCTCAAGGAAGCTAGCTGCGTCTGAGTCTTCATCGACCTCGTCATCGACTTCGTCACCGGTCACAATAGTTTCCGCATAGTGAGTCAGGTTATCGAGCCACTGTTCAAGTCGAAGCCGTTCTTGGTCCGATGGGGCACTAGTCGGCAGTTGATTTCGTAGTTTATATATCTCATCTAGAATTTCGGTCGTATCCCGTTTGATTTCAGCGGTACTGTCCTGAATTATCTCCGTAGCGTTCTTGATCTCCCGCGTCATGGACCTAAATGTCTAGTATCAGTCTACCTTGCGATCCATCAAGACTCGAGAACTGAGCTAGATGGGAACTTCAAAACGAACAAATTGAGAGTCTCAAGTGCAAGGCTAAGACCACTCTTGAACGCTTCTAGCGAGCTCTTCAATGCCGTCACCTTGTCCTTCTCTAGCACCGTCCAGCGCAGAGGCCCAGGCTTGCCGCGACACTTGGCAAGTATTTTTTCAATCTGCTGCACAGAAGTCGTGCAGCTCGTCAACATGGCCTGGACCTGGATTTGAAGCGCATTCGGTAAACAATCCTTCGTAGCAGCGGCGCTTTCATCTTTAATAAGCTCAAGTATCAAGGTCAGCTCGGATAACTCTCTTGTGATCTGGGTGAGATCTCCCCGAGCCTCTTTGCAGTCTCGGATAAACTTGTAGATGATGGATGTGGTTTGTACGGCTGCCGTGATCGCCGCCAGCGCGCCGCTAGCTATTGAAAGGGGGTCGGCCATGTTGTTCAATTGTTATAGGAAGATGTTAATGGTATGACGGATTTTCCGAAGTGACCAGAGAGGTTCGCCGGAAACATTCAACATCACATCTTGAAAAGCTGCAGTTTCGCGAGGGGTAGTATCTGGTCCAGCTGTCAGCGGTGGCTATGCGGTGGCTATGCCTATTATGCGGTATCCAAGCCACATGTAAATACCTCCTACATACTCGATATCGGACGCCCATTATATAGCGGCCGCCGTGCCACAGTCCGGTTGTATGATTCTCATATTTTATACAATATTCACTGAGAACTCTTTTGAGAATGGTTATGGTGACCGACCACGCACCATATTAGATATGCTTCTCTGAAATGAGGTCACTTTCCATCATCGCTGGTCTAGTCTTGGACATAGAGCATCTTCGTTCCCTTTTTCGAAGTAGACCACATTCTAGTGAACCACAGACTTCTTTTTATCACATGACATTTCAAGGGGATGCAACTAACCAAGATATACTACTACGGCGACAGCACTGTTAATCGGTTAACATCTGGAATACACGATGAAAGACCGGAGTGAGTCGGACAAGGGTGGACAGACTACCCCGGAATTCTCGGAGGGACCGTGAGCCACGAATCATGCACCTTACCCAACCTAGAGAGGTTGTAAAAAGACCCTGATACTTTTCAAGATATTGGGCACCCTAGGCACCTTAGATAGCTAGTCCAAGATGGATAGATTTGAAAGAATGGCTTGGAAGGGATTTTTCGCAATTGATAAGTTAACAACCGTCAGGTCTCATTCCGTGACGCCAACTCGGTCACGAGAAACAGAAAATAAATTTTTAGATGCCTGCCTTGGACCTCATGATGGCAGATTTTAAGTTTAGATGGGCCGTGAGAACGGGTGCAAAATATCTATTATTAGCGTAAGAATTCGGGACTTACCTACCTGGGTATCGGTAGAAGCCGTAGAGACCCGGCAAATACTGATGGTAGAAACCAGCCACCGTACCACCGTAAAAGCCACCTTAGCTACTTAGATACTTACTTAAGTAGGTACTGTACCTCACTTATACCAGTCTAGGTAGGTTCGGTGGGTATAAGTCCCTAAGGTGAGTATTAGTCGCTGTAGTGCAGCGATTCATTCTATGTAGACCACTGACTAGAGCAGGCTTAGCTTCTGCCCTAGCTACCTAGGTAGGTTAGGTACTTGCCTAGGTACTTACTCGACCCACCCTCACCGAGCGGATGATCAGCGTCGTGATCCTTTACTCCTCCGACGTAACCAAGCGTATCCAAATTCGAAGTCAGATTGACTGTTGCCTGTCTGCAAGACTCCTACTAAACCCCTAATTGTCCATTTCGCCAGTCTTGCTGTCCACTATACCCGTTTCCGCCTTAAAATATAACCCCTTCCGTGATAGCTATACGGTATATACCTCTTTCAGACAACGAAACCAACCACCAGCACCGCGTGTTCCGAAAGACGTGTGCTTACTGCCTCTTGAGTGCTTAACCCATCCACCTACTTTACCCGGGAATGGACGTGTACATCTCGCCCTCGACATAGCCCATCGCTGGTCTCGACATTCGTTTGCGACCCCAATTCCGAAAATGGCCGGAATAGAGCGTCTAGAGATTCATAGCAAGGTGCGACTAGATATCTGTATCATTTGGAACCCATCACCCCTTACTGACAGTGTTGCCTCGTATAGTCCTATATTGTGCGATGGGTGAAGGTTGAAGAAGGGCATACTTTGTCTTGGAGTCTCCAGCCGGATAGGAAGTCGATGTAATTACATGTTCCTTCTCTCTCTTCCTCTCATCCCGGTTCCATGTCGGTTACTGACGAAGTGCGCTTTGTTCACAGCAACTTCGGCATCGTCAAGCATCCCGGCTCCGGTGCTACCAAATTCCACTCCGTCCCTGGCGATCTCGACAGCTCGCTTGAACAACTCGATGGGTCCGAAGGGAGTGGCGGCAAGGGCGGCCGCATGGCTAGGAGGGACGCCAGCACGGCCCGTGAGCAATTAGCCAGCAAAGGTTTCATTCTAGTGAAATGGCATGGCAAATGTGAGGCAGACAAGGTATCCATGGGCACACACGATGTGGCCGCCGGTCAAGGAGGCATGTTTGGCCTAATATTCGACAACACATTCTCCAAGCAGACATCCAAAACAGCTACCTTGGTTATACTCACATATCCTACCGGCGCACCCCCCAAGGGCGCTGACTATCTACCCAATATGCAGGCAGGCTCGATAGCCACTGCGAGTAGGACAAGCTTGGGAAAGCCTAGTCCACATCTCGGCGCCGCTGCGGCTGACTCCGCCGAGAGTCTCCAGAGCCACGCAGTCGGAGAAACAGCACCACCAAGTGCTGGGCGAAGCGATGCAACAAATTCAACATCACCATATCATACGGGAACTTTGTATAAGAGACGGAGGAAGAAGGGACAGGGCCATGCTCGCCGCTTCTTCTCATTGGATTATTCGTCATGCACGCTGTCTTACTACCACAACCGAAATAGCTCGGCCCTCAGGGGCGCTATCCCCCTTAGTTTAGCTGCTATTGCCGCCGACGAACGAAGGCGGGAGATTAGCATTGACTCGGGAGCTGAAGTTTGGCATCTTCGAGCAGCTAATGACAAAGAATTTAAGGAGTGGGCCCAAGCTCTCGAGAGGGCAAGTAGAGTTGCGAGAGGAGTTGAACCGGCTCTAGAGCCCAGTCAAATGCATCGCGAAAGGTTAACTATACCCCCTACCCAACATGCACCTGCTCCGAATACTCAGCAGGAGGAGGATCGGGATTGGCAACAAGTCGAGGCCCTCGTGAGCCGTATAGTAGGGACACGGGATGCACTTCGTCGCCTTGTCAAGGACATGGCCGCCGAGAAGCATTCACAACGCCCTGTGAGCTCTCATCTCTCACCTGGCAACACAGATATATCCGAGGAGCCTGAAGGCTATTTTGCGACACCACAACCAGAGAGACGGCCTTTCTGGAAGAGGAAGTCTAGCGCATCACTCCGTACACCAGGTGCATTAGCACCAGCAGTGTCATCATCCTTGGCCGTGCCGGTTCCAAGCACGGTTGGTACTGCTAAGCTAAACGGAGTAAACCCTAAACGCCTGTCCAAAGGTGGTAGTCAAGCGGAGAGAAGCACGGAGGATCACTGTACTGCACTTCTTAATGATTTGGATCTAGTGGTGGCAGACTTTACCAATGTTATCGCCAATAGTAAAAAGCGCCGGTCGCCATTGTCTAGGGTGTCTACGGCAAGAAAAAGCATGGAATCATCTCTCTCTGCTGATGAATTCTTTGATGCAGAAGCCGGAGAACCTAACAGCAGTGGAAATGTTTTAGTCATTGATCGCCATGAAAGTGATGCGGAGTCTCCTGAGTCGGTGGCGGACGAGGCCTCTATCGATGATGTCTCATCGGTTTCTTCTATTGAAAGTGATGCGGAATTAGGGGACAAGAATGGCGTGGCGGCTCTTTACCCACTGAGGCCAAAAACACTCCACCCTTTACCTGTTGACATTGCGGTTGAGCGCCGTAATACTATCCCCCCAGCTACCGTCCTTCCACCGAGCCTCATTGCATTTGTACGCAAAAACGTCGGCAAGGACCTCAGTACAATCAGCATGCCGGTCTCGGCCAATGAGCCAACTTCAATGCTACAAAGAGTAGCGGAGCAGTTAGAATATGCACAACTCCTAGACCAGGCATCCCAGCAGAAAATCCCGAGAGACAGACTACTTTTCGTCACGGCCTTCGCTATCTCGTCATTCAGCATCAATCGTGCCAAGGAACGAGCCATGAGAAAACCGTTCAACCCCCTTCTCGGAGAGACCTTTGAACTACTTCGTACAGAGAGTGAGGTGCCCGGCGGCTTCCGTCTGCTCGTGGAAAAAGTGACACACCGGCCCGTCCGCTTGGCTATGCAAGCTGATGCAGAAAACTGGTCTTTAGCTCAGAGTCCGGCCCCAGGGCAAAAGTTCTGGGGCAAAAGCGCCGAGATCACCACGGATGGGCGTGTGCGCGTAGAATTGCGTTTGCCTGATGGAACCGATGAACTTTACTCTTGGAGTATCGGTACCATGTTCCTGCGGAACGTAGTCATGGGCGAAAAGTATGTTGAGCCGGTTGGCAACATGACAGTATCGAACGAGTCGACCGGGGCTAAAGCAAACATTGAATTTAAAACCAAAGGCATGTTCGGTGGGCGCTGTGAAGACGTCTATGTCGATATATACGGGCCAGATGGCGCACCTACCGGTGTAAGTCTTACAGGAACATGGACGAAATCCTTACAAGTAGTCGAGGGTGGTAAGAATACAGGGCAAGAAATCTGGAAAGCCGGCCAACTCGTACCCAACGCGGCAAATACCTATGGTATGACGACCTACGCTGCGAGTCTAAACGAGATTACGGACGTCGAGAAGAATCGTCTACCCCCAACAGATACCAGGCTTCGCCCTGATCAGCGTCTCGCTGAACAAGGACAACTTGATGATGCAGAGATATGGAAAGTCAAACTTGAAGAAGCGCAGCGCGCGAGACGAAGAGACTTGGAAGAGAAGGGAGAAGAGCACAAACCAAGGTGGTTTTACAAAGTCGCCGATACCCCAGAGGGCGAGGAGCTCTGGCGATTCAAAGGCGGTAAAGACAGCTACTGGGAAGAAAGGGGCAGGGGCGGCTGGAAGGGCGTTGAAAAGATCTTCGACGTGCCAGAGTAAAATACAACGTCATAGAGCCTGGTATAAAGATCATAAGTGCTTGGGTAAGCATCAACAAGCCTGTGTCCGATGGCACTATACGAGCGATTTATCATTGCCGAAGAGGAGACGGCCTCTTGAAGCATGGAGTTGGCGCTAGATGTCTACTTTAATTCGGGAAAAGCGGAATATAGAAAAAAGAAATCGTCCCATGAAATACATGGCCATGTAGATAGTCAGACCAAATTTTTTATTTTCCCTCGCGAAGTTAGAGAATTCAACACCTCACTCAAGATATATATAATAAATGATCTAGAGCAAGAAAAGGTTTTCGGGTTTTCATAGAGTTCTCTCCGAGAATGTGAATGAATACCTTGCCTCCATCCCGTCCCTCATTGGCACGGGTGAGAATAAAGGGTTGCGTGATAGCGGTTGTGGGGTTCAACCACGGACGGAGTAATTCAAGCACGACGATCTCGGCTGTAGATTTGGTGGCATGATTAATTGATTGATTCCTGAACCCGCAGCGTGTGGCCAAGGGGGGTTCGTCGATACGACCTCGTCATGTCGCTTGCCAAAGGCGGTATTGAATGCGGGGATCCTACCTACTTACCTACGATTAAACACATACTATGTAGTAGTATATAGTACCAGTATCGGAAACCCAAGAGATAATGCCTACGATGGAGACATAGTTTAGTCCTGGTAGCTAGCCGGCCATTGGCTTTGTGAGGGGTAAGGTTAGGTACTATGATGTACTAGAATTTCTTCACACAAAAGTTTGAGGGATTTCTGGATTAGATAGATAGATAGTTACGTCGACGATTCGCGATTGCGTGTGTGTTTCTGTCCGTCTATCTTCCAGTTTGCCTGTAAGCCAGCCATGCGCTGGGGTACACGTATCGCCACCGCGGCGGCGCTTGTCGCTGCCGGTTTCACGTCGGCGGGGGGATCATCACCCGACCTAGCGCCGGCGGCGTTCACGTACGACCGGACCTCGTTCTACCTGCACGGTGCCCCGTACGTCATCATCGGGGGCCAGATGGATCCCCAGCGGATCTCGGCGCGGTACTGGCGAGACCGGCTGGCGAAGGCGCGGGCGATGGGGCTCAATACCATCTTCAGCTACGTGTACTGGAACTTATTAGAGCCCAGCCCTGGTGAATGGAGGAATGATCGAGACGAAGGGGGAAAGTCCAGTGAGGATCTTCCGGGCATCAGCAATGATATCGCGGCCTTCTTCCGCGTCGCGCAGGAGGAGGGACTGAACGTGATCCTCCGCCCGGGCCCGTATATCTGCGGCGAGCGCGAATGGGGCGGGTTCCCGGCATGGCTGGCGCAGGTCCCGGGGATGCGGGTGCGCTCGTCGAATGTGCTGTTCATGGAGGCTGCGGAGAAGTACCTTGTGCGTCTCGCGGCCGATCTAGAGGATACGCAGGTCACGCGCGGCGGCCCGATGCTTATGGTGCAGGTCGAGAACGAATATGGCTCGTACGGCGAGGACCACGTGTATACTACTGGACTGCGGGATATCTTGCGCCGGAACTTCGACGTGCCTCTGTACACGAATGACGGTGGCGTCGACTGGACACTCGCGGGCGGCGAGGTGCCTGAGGTTCTGGCGGAGATTGACGGGGATCCGTGGAGCGGGTTCGGTGAGTGATTCTTGAAGTTCCTTTCTTCTATCTCCCTTTGGCAATTCCTAGGGGATTAATGAAGATGGCGAATATTAACCCTGAATATTGTTCTAGCGGCGCGGGAAAAGTACATCACAACAGAAAGCGAGCTAGGACCTCTAATGGACGGCGAATACTACACGCTGGCGCCGGATTTCTGGGGCGCGGACAACGTGCACAACACGACGATCGGGCGGCCGGGGCAGATCGCGCAGTTCGTGACGGACCTGGACTACGTGCTAGGGGCGAACAACTCGATCTCGCTGTACATGTTCCACGGCGGGACCAACTTCGGGTTCTCGAACGGGGCCATCTGGAAGAACTTCACGGCGAGCTTCACGACGAGCTACGACTATGGGTCCCCGCTCGATGAGAGCGGCCGCACGAACGAGCTGTACTTCACGCTGCGGGATACCATCTTGAAATACGTCCCGCCAGACACCATTCCCGAACCCCCTGAGAATCTGCCCCGGCTGGCGATCCCCGCGTTCGAGCTCGCGCCGCTGGTTGGGTTGTTCGATACCCTCGATAACGCAACATTGACCAAGACACCTGTGACTATGGAGCAACTGGGACAGGCATACGGGTTTGTTCTGTACGAGCACGTGGTCAACGCTACAGTAAACGGGGTCTTACAGCCTGGTGACCGAGCCAGGGATCGAGTCATCGTCTATGTGAACGGCGTCAAGAAGGGTGTGATCGATAGCACGTATTCCCAGCCAGCGCAGGTCTTTGTGTTGCTACGAAGGGGTGATAAGCTACAGCTGCTCGTCGAGAACCTAGGACGTGTCGACTACTGGTCCCGAGAGTCCGGCACGTTCGTGGCGCTGGAGGACCCATACAAGGGCATCCAGGGAGACGTCACGATCGGCTCGCAAGTGCTGTTAGGCTGGAAAGTCTACTCCTTACCCCTCGAGACGCCGCCATCCCTATCCCCATCAAGTAATCACCAGATGCGACAAAATTTAGACACGATAGCGGCAGGATCTCCGCCTGTCTTCTACGGCGGTACCTTTGACGTCGGCGGAGACGAGGACACCGACCCGGCGTTGCTAGATACGTTCCTCGCAGTGCCGGACGGCGTCAAGGGAAACGTGTGGGTGAACGGATTCAACCTGGGCCGGTATTGGATCATTGGACCACAGCAGTCGCTATATTTACCGGGAACATTGCTGAAACCGGTGGGGAACGAGGTTGTGATCCTCGAGTTGGAGCCAGAGGTGGGTACGGCGGCCCTCACTGTGCTCGGGACCGCGGAGAGGGAATGGGGGAATTATCCTGATCCTGATTATCCGTAGGGGGTTTTTGAAGCATTTATATGTCTTTGCAGAAAAGGAAGAATACCTACATAGTCTATACTTAGTATATATATATTGATGAGGATTAGATCTGGCGTCGTTGATCGGATCATGGTGTGTGTAGGTGTATAGTATACATGATGTAAACTGTAGTTCACCACACTAGCTTCAGGGCAGTCTAGAATTCGAGGCATAGCGTCGTTAGAGGCTTGGCGGCACAGAAGACCCCAGTTCCTTACTCATGATATTTCCCAATCAGGCAAAGGCGTCTGGGTCCTTCGCTAGCAAAAGGTCGGGTTATGATGATTGGCGGTTGGTGTAGTTGGCACTACCCAGGTACTGCCCAGGGTCTGCCAGGGCGCTAGTGTACCGCAATCCTGGCGGTTCGACGAGGCCGAGGGTGGCAGTGCTCGCGCGGTTGCACCAGAGATGAAATGAGGAAGATACACTACCACAGCGCTTTTCGCAGTGCGAGTGCCACTATTGGTTCCTCTATTGGCTGTGGGGATGCCGCCCTCCCAAACATGCATTGTCGCAGGCGCGGAATCGCTCTGGCTGGTGACTGGAGTCTCGTGCATACTGGGGCATGTTCCTGAGCCCCCCTCGTGTTTCAGCCGACACTATTTTTTTATTTATTTATTATTTTGCAGTGCCAACCCTTTTCTCCCTTCTTCCTCGTACAGGTGAATACGAATAATCGTGTCCCCCCGCAAACACGCCAATAATATACCAACCTAGCCACTGACATCTCCGAACAGGCAACCCATCAATGCCAGGCAGCTAAAATACGTGCGATCAGTATCCAGTACTTTATTTCATGCGGTGAATAGTGGCTAGGTTAGCCGGACCGAGTTGGACTAACCATCGACTTTGCATTAGGGGGTTGGTGTATGATGCAATTGTTACCATCGTGATATAACCATGCTACACAACCTGTTTTGTGCTAAATAATTTTAGTGCAAGGAACCGTACAGTGGCATACAGTACCTAGTAGTGTGTTGCATGCAGCAAGCAGTGTACCTAGCGGTGGTGTACAGTAGTGTAGGATGCTGTAATACCGCAACCGCATTATATATAGGAGATGTAGATGTGCAGATGCAAAGGGATCTGCTGGTGATTCTTGCCTATATCGTATTACTAGGTAACTCTGCTCATGCGCGATGATTCACTCATTCAATCAGGACCCCATCGCAAACATTTGATAAACGGCACACTACGCTACACTAGTAGTACCGTATTACATATGGCTGGTCTCTCGACGTCAGCAACACGAGTGGCAACGAATTGGCCAAGCGACAAGTACTTGGTAGTATTCGCTATGGGCTTGTCTAGTGGTTTTGGCGCCCGGCTGTCCGGATTTCCATTCACCCATGTAGCGATACTTTTGTTGATGAGGCTTGTCGTCCCTGTCGTTAACAATTTTAAGACGAAAGGCGAGTCATTTGCAAGCCATCTCGGCACCTCAGATAATAGACCAGCGGTTCGAATCGGGGAGGAATGGAAAGGTACATTGTAGGCGGGTCTGCATAAGTTCGTCAGCGGCTCGTCGACGCGTAATTTACTTTTGCATTCCATTCTACAAGTAGCATACTACAGTATCAGTACACTACAGTATGTAATGCCGCTCTCTGACTAAACTGGAATTGTTTCAATCCTACTAAATAAACCAGCCAGCCGTCAAGACTATAGATTTCCCTGTAACTGTCTTTGTCGCGGAACCAGAACGGTCCGTCATGACTACAGAGGGCTGGGTATACTGTACTACATAGTATACCTTACTCATACAGTAATGTACATAGCAGTACATACATATGTAGTGTATTATAATAGTGTACCTAGGGTACACTGTCCTTCCTACCCAGGGAGTAGTGTGGTACACCATAGAGACAGAGCTTAGGTGTGGTAGTAGGCAGGGTAGCAGTGTAGTGTGCAGGTACCCGGCCCACTATCCGACTTATCCATGAGCTCCACTCTCCCCTTTCTTGGTCCTGTCTTGTTCTGTCTTGTGCTGTCTTGTCAACCTGCCCAGGTGCTCAAACGAATCCTCTCCCCCCAAAAGACTCAAACCTCTCCCCAGAGCTTCCGCTAAGCCAGTAATACCTGTACTACTCTCGCTACTCACTCTGGCTGGTCTGGAAGTCTTCCATCCTCCCAACGTTCCTCCTCTTGGAATCTATAGCACACACCCACACCAACCATCCACCACCTACATCATCACCAACCGACCAAAGTCACTCTCTGAATTCCCATTTCTCTTCTTCTGCCACTCCACTAATTTCCACCCTTTCCACTCGGTTTCCCATTCTCCTCGGCCGTTGCATCACGACTCTCAACACTCCCGTTCTGCGAAGGGGAGCCGTCGTGTGCCATTTGCTGTCTCGGTCAACACTACTTCGTAACTCAAATCGAACCCTTTTTATTTCGCCGTCTTTCCGAAGACGACACCTACGCTCTCACTTCTTACGAATTCGATCAAAAATACCTTATTTTGCAGACTCATTGGTAAGGTAAAGGGAACGACGGGAATTACTAGATCCCGCCAGCGCCACACTCGCTCACTATCGCGACCCTTCGTGCATCTCTCTGGTCGCTTCGGCTAAGGGAAAGGGAAAGGGAAGACACTGCCACCCGGTTTCTTTGTCTTGAACCAGCGCTCGTCAAACCCACCCATGTAATCGATTGTTCACGCTCTTTCAACTATAACCAACGAAGACGCTTTCTCCCCAAGGCGCATAATTGATAACTTCGCACGAGGCACCTTATACACCCCTACTGTTAATATTCAGATCTATTTCGAAACGACCTCGCCATCATGAGATTCGCCAGCGTACGGCCAGCATTGTTGCTGTCCGCCCTCGCGGCAGTACAACCTGGCTTTGCCGACGTCCCAAAGCTCTCATCAACTTCGCTCAACTCCTGCCAAGCGAACTCACAATTCACCGCCAGTCTATTCAACGTCGTATACACGCCAAACAACAACTCCGCCACTGTTAATGTTGTTGCGACATCATCCGTCGAAGGAAACGTCACCTTCGACGTTTCTGTCGTTGCTTACGGTTATCAAATCATTAAGCAGACTGTCGATCCATGCGATCTTGGACTAGGTGGTCTCTGTCCCATGACAGCCGGCAAAATTCCCCTGAAGTTCAATTTCGACGTCGATCCATCCGCCAAGGACCAGATTCCCAGCATAGCATACACTTTCCCCGACCTAGATGCCACTGTTCGAGTTGTCTTAAGTCAGAGGGAGACTAAGGAGAGCGTGGGTTGTGTTGAAGCCAACGTTTCTAATGGCAAGACTGTTGATTTGTTGGCCGTGAAATGGACTCTTGCCGTCATCGCTGGCGTAGTCCTCTGTTCATCCGCCGTCCTAAATGGTCTTGGTCACGCCAACGCTGCCGCTCACATTGCCTCAGGTGCCCTGTCCCTCTTTGGATTCTTTCAGTCTCAGGCTATTCTCGGTATGACCAGTGTCCATCTTCCCCCGGTCGTTCAATCTTGGACACAGGATTTCCAGTGGACGATGGGTATCATCGACGTAGATTTCATGCAGGACATCTTTACATGGTACCAGCGCGCTACTGGTGGTACTCCTTCCACCATCTTTGATTCGCTGACTACGGTCTCTGTTCAAGTCGAGAAGCGTGCTTTATCAGTCTTGCCAGAGGCAGCCGTCGGTCTGTACCGAAGATCCGCGTCTCTCGTTCCCCGTGCTGCTACTGAGCTGATGAAGCGAGGTAATATCATGACAGGTTCAGGAAGCTTCATTGTCTACGGTATTCAGCGTGTTGCGTTCAGGGCTAACATTGAGACAACAAATCTGTTTCTGACTGGTCTTGTTTTCTACTCTCTGCTTGTCGTTTTCATCATTGCCGGTATCGCTGCGTTCAAGGGCTTTTGCGAGCTCGCCGCTAAGAAGAAGTGGATGAAGAGCGACACATTCCTCGAGTTCCGCAACGGGTGGCTTACCATTCTAAAGGGCATTCTGTTTCGGTTGACACTCATTGGCTACCCACAGATGACTATCCTCTGCCTCTGGGAATTCACTCAAGTCGATTCTCCTGCTGAAGTTGTGTTGGCCATTTTCTTCCTGGTCGGTATGACAGTTACCCTCGGATGGGCTGCGTTCAAGGTTATCCGCATTGCACGCCGCTCAGTTGCTATGCACCGGAATCCCGCCTACATCCTATTCTCGGACCCTCACGCATTGAACAAATGGGGTTTCCTTTACGTCCAGTTCAGGGCCTCAGCTTACTACTTCGTGATCCCGGTTCTCGTTTACACGTTTATCAAGGCACTTTTCATCGCATTTGCCCAAGGCAGCGGAACCGCCCAAGCGATTGGATTTCTCTTGATCGAAGCTGCTGCCCTCATCGGTGTAAGCGTACTCCGACCTTGGATGGACAAGAGCACCAACTCCTTCAACATCTCCATTTGTGCTGTTAATTTCATCAACGCCATCTTCCTTTTGATCTTTTCGGATGTTTTCGATCAGCCTCCCCTCGTCAACGGTGTCATTGGTCTAATTCTCTTCTTTCTCAATGCGATTTTCGCCACGGTCCTGCTGATCATGGTTATTGTTTCGACTGCGTTGGTCTTCTACCGCAAGAACCCCGATGGCCGTTATCAATTCATGGCTGATGACCGAACATCGTTCATGAAATCGCAGTCCCAGCTAACTGGCACCACGGAGCTTGATGCTCTGGCCGCCACAGCTCGAGGTGATAAGGCCGGATACTACAAGCCTGGACTAGACCTAGACGACGATAACGAATCCATATCATCCGAGTCTATGAGGCGCCGAGCCGATAGCCGTTTGAGCATTCCCGTTGGGGGCTCACCTCCTCGGAACAACCATCACCAGAACCAGCCACGGTCTCCCGTAGACCCGTCGGTACCATTATTCCCCTCCAATGGCAGTACAAATAGATCAGTGAGCCCGTATGGCCCTTCCTCGGCGGCCGCATTCCGGGCGCAAAATAATTCTACTCCAACAAGTTTTAGAGCACAAAACAACGCAAGGTAAGTTATTTCATGAGTTCTATCTGTTAAGGCCAACAGTGACTAATAATATCACAGCCCATGGCAACGAGGTGCAGGTTATGACCATTAGGTATCGGCTGACCCCCCCGAAGCGAGAGGGTTTTTCTAGCTGGAGCGCAAACCAGCTGTTGTTGTTCATATTGGAGTAATTATGACAAATGGGATGGGATTGTTGGTGCTTTGATCTATATCCACATGGTGGAAATGTTCGGATGGGATTATAACCTCCAATCGTACGACCTATTGCAAGGGTTTCCTTCTCTTTTTTTTTGTCATTATCGAGGGGCGAAACTAACAGTACACTTTAAACAAGCGTACTAGTTGGTCTACTGTTTTTCGCCAGGTCATATCATAGAGTTTCTCACGACCCGACGCGAATGGCGTCTATCAGCATTGAGAGGCGGCGTCATACGAGAATAGTAGGGATACCTACTGCATTTTTTTTTCTCTCGGACTATTGTATAAGTTATACCACCTGGTCTACACCCAGCCAGATGGTTTGCAAATGCATCCAGCGATATAGGGATAGCTGGGCTAGGAATTTGGGCTATGATGACAATTGTACTGTTAATGGTGTTTTATTTTCAAACACAAATAATAGCCGTGACAGGAACCGTGGAACCGTTCTCTTGTAAAGAAACAAGTGCTGTGACTACATAAGAGAGATGAGATATGCATGTTCATTGGTTACCTCTGAGTAGACAGTGCGTTAGGTTTGCACAAATGAAGCGTCGAGGTCACAAGTTTGTGACGCAGTCGGTGGGGCATATTTAAGTTCTACAGTAATAATTCCTTAGGTGTCTTAGGTAAGTACCGCTTAAGGTATCATCACTTGAGCTATGCGGGGGACTGAAAGACAGGAGCTCTCATAAATTACCACCAAATTTCTCGTCACCAACTAACTTACTTCACCTTCTTCTCATAATTCACTTTTCTTGGGTCTGCCCAGAGCAGCCGCCAATCTTCGTTCGATGCTGTAGCTCCTTCCACGAAGCGATTGTTGTCGCGGCTAGCATCACTGAAGCAACTTAGCCCTACTTGTAGAGCTGACGACCTGTAGCCCGTAGACCTAAAGATTGAAGATTCAAGGAGGACGCCAGACACCTTACTTGGTCTTGGTTAAGCCACACTACTGCCAGTGCGTGGTTTAGTTGCTTTCGTATTCTCCTCTACGCCGACTATTTCCCTTTGTCGTCCTGAAGCTTGGCCATACTAGGGTCTATCATGTCTAATCAGACGGCCGTCATCCCCGCCCAATTAGGCTTTCTAGCTATCTTTAATCCATCCCTCGGAGCAACCGACGAGACAATAGATGACCAGATAGTCTATTACGCCTCCGTCAACACCCAATCTCAAAGACGGCGTCATCGATCTCGTGGGAAGCCCACAGCAGACATATCCCAGGAAGAACGCAATGAGCGGCTGAGACAGATCGGCCTTGCGCAAGGCATGGTCGAGTTCAGTCGTGGCTTTTCCAACGGAGAGCCGGTCAATACCATAGAGACCGAGAAGACTCGGGTAGTACTGCAGGAAGTCGAGCCCGGCTGGTGGATATTAGCAGTATGTAGGCACATGTTGAGTCTACGTCCCAGCAGACCAATGCTAATGCCTTCTGAATTATATGCAGTCCATCGACCTCAGCAAAATTCCACTTCCCCCGAGGCTCGGGTCGCCCACTCCTGGTAAGGCAGACGAACAGCCAGAAAATGTCGAGTATTCGTCGCGGGAACTAAAACCAAGCACGTTACTCATGCGCGATCTATTACGCGCGCACTCTGTGTTTTTGCTACACCATGCATCATCACTAAGTGCGCTCTTTGTCAAGTCGAGGCGGTCTAACTTTATCAAAATATTAAGTCGATTCTGGGACCTTTTCTTGTCCACGTGGGATGTCATGCTCCACGGGAACCCGGCAAGCAACGTCTTCAGGGGGATTAAGATGGCAGCGTGTGGCGAGCTTGGCGTAGGCGTGGGTGAAGAAGACCGTGGCAGTGGCGAGAGGGAAGTGCTCGAAGGATTTGTTGATAGAATCGAGGGCCTAACCGATCTGGTTGTTTCGAGGTTTGGTCCCTCTGAGTCCGCATCGAAAGCACAGCCCACAAAAGACGAGAAGTCCGATGCATCTTCAGAACAATGGCTTGGAACAGGAGAAGAACCCGGCGCCGAGGACGGCGCAATTTTCCTCGGCGTTGGCGCCCTTTCTAGGAAATCGATACGTGATATCACCTGCTGGATGGAAGACATCTATTCATGGGGCGAAAACGCATATGGCGTGAAGGACAGCCCAACATCAACACGGCAAGCTAGAAGAAGGCGAAAATCTATTCCCAAGGTGACGGAAAGCGGCGGAAGTCAGTCACGGCCTAATGACAGGGCAACACCTGCTAGCCATGGCTCATCGACTGGTGACTCGGTGCCGCAAGGATCTAATAAGCCAGAGCAGACCGGGTCAGTACAGGGTGAGACACCTGATGAGAGTGGCATGAACAAATTCATGAGCTATCTTAAGATGGGCTACGGGACGCATTGGAGTCTAGGCGGCTCTGAGGATGGGCCGCCCACAAGCACACCCCCTACGAAAGAGGATGGCCAACCTACTAATCCCAGTAAACCTACTTCACACAACCCGTCTGACGCCTGCGGGCATTATCTTATCGGAATGTTGGGTGATATGGAAGAAACCAACGCAGGCGAAGGCGAACGTGGAAGTCCAAGTGACGACGAGGCAGAAACAGAAGGACACAATTCCAGGATTCTACTCAGAACACTCACGGTAGAACTTGAAAAGGGAGAACAAGCAGAATCCCAACAGGTCGAGGACCTAGGCAGCCAGAACACGGAGTTAACCCTGACAAAATCCGGCAGAAAGGACCACATGGACCCTAATTCTCAGTTCGACAGTCAAGACCGCAACAAAACGCAGAAGATGCGCGTAGTCGTCTACGTCAACAAACCTTTTATATTCACCTTTGTCTTCCAGAACAAGACAGATTCGCTAGCCTGGGACGGACTCTACCGATCCCTCCACCACCAGCTCGCGCCGCTGCGAAAGCCGCTCTCCGTGTCCACGGCATACAGGCCGGACAAACCGGACGTGGGGGAGAAAATATCCCACATATTCGATCTGGTCTGGGACCCGAAGGCGATGACCGTTCATTCTACTATTCCGAACATACCCACGCCCGCCGAGATGTTACAAGAGAACGCGGCGCCCGTCTGGTCGCGGGCCGAGGCCGTCAGCACGCACAATCAGATCCTCAACATGCACGCGGCTACGTTAACCGACTATTCATCGCTCGAACGCACGTGCAAGACGAGTCGGGGGTGGTGGGTCGTCTGGACGCGGATCCTAGAGCGCGAGGCCATCGGACCACGATCTGCGAACGCGGAGTCGGAAAACAACGATAATGACAACAACAGTACATCCCCAGACCAAACCCCGAGCCCCGTTGTCCCGACACTGCAACAAGATGACTCCCAGGACAGTAACGCCTCCGGGGTCCCGAACCCCGGCCCCACGATCCCGAAACAGACGGTCAGCAGGGAGATCTTCCTCGTCCGCCGCGCGGGCGAACATACCCGTCTCAGGGGGATCAGCGGTGCCTCGTATGCGGAGAACGGAGGCGGGAGCTGGGCTGAGGGCGCGAGTCGGCTTGCGCAGGGGATTGGTGTTGATACGAATAAGTATATCGAGGGCTTGTTGAGTACTGGGCGTTGATGGGTAGATATAGATTATATGTGTGCGCATACATGCGGATATATATGTACGTATGTAAGGTTTAAAGTAAAGGTTGGCCTATTTTTGTGATTTAATGCTAGGTTCTATACGTAATGGGGATTTCGAGGAGGTTGGGGTAGGGTAGGGTGAGTTGGGACTTTGAAATAGAGCGGATTTCTAGAGAGTGAGTTTCTGTCTACGTCTATTTTGACTGATTTTGGTATGGAGTTCGTGTCATAATTCTACTCATCATGGCATGGGAACTTGTTTACGATATTTTTTGGGGTGTTGATAGATATAAATTATATTTATTACATTATATTATATTGGATTGTGTTGTTAGTATAACCTGCATCGCACATCACATCGAGCAAGCGCAAGTATTTCTACCACTTCCGTGCTGTCTACATGTAGTACTTAGTACGTACTTACCTAAGGTGAAGTGAGCTGAGCTACAGACTAAAAGTTAGAAAAGGGGAATAAACCCGTCAGCTTCATTTAACCAGAGAGTAATATAAGCTGTAAGTAGGTAGTGAGTAGGGAGGGAGGTGATATATTGTGTGAAGGAAAGATATGAACCGCAATCTCACTTCCACTTCCACTCACGTTTTCACTTACTTACTAACTTAGTATACTCTCACTTCTACTCTCACTTTACTTACACCAACTTACTTACTACCGCTACTGCCAACGCACCATCCATAGCACATCACGATCCCGTCAGCATCTTCACGTGTGTGAAAACACGCTAGTCCAGGCCACCGGGTCGTATACTCTAGAACACGAGGTGTATTTTAACTTTACCCGGCCGTCCTCCCCAAGCCGGGATTATAAAAAGACATACCATACAGGAAGGAAGAGAGATAAGAAATATGGCAGCGGCCTGTAGAAAGCACGGGGAAGGTTTGGCTGGGATATATTACACTTTCAGACATGAATCTCCGGGTCTCGATAAGCTGCTGAGATTGATTTAGAAGAGTGGTATATAAGGGGATGTGGAATGTGTACGACGTATGAAAATTGGAATTTCCGAATCGTTTGTTTGTGTGTTTGCTTGCTTGCTGATTATTTACCTGCCTACCTTGCCTGCCAGCCTATGAACGAGCGAGGATAGATAGGATAGACAAGCAAACTCTAGGCATATATACCTAGGTATATATGTATATGTGTAGGAGGTATGTATACAAGCATTAAATCTCATTACGGGTAATGTCCCACCGTGGAAATCAATCCCACTTGAACACGAGCTCACTTATTACTAACCTTAGGTACATACTTACCTAGGCAGAAGACGTTTGCCCACAAATCAATCAGTCCATGTACCATAGTAAAAATAACGGCGAAAAGCACCCGGAAAGCGAAGTCGTCATAACTCCCCCATCAAATTTCTAGTACATATGTTTTATTTTGACGGTATTTATTTTTTTCGTATCTGTTCATCGGCATATCCCGTATTGGCGGGGGGCGCGCCTACACCTTTACATGCGTGGAAATAGATATGCCAACAAAATTGATAAATATATGTACAAAGAATCAGAAGTCTATTGTTTCTGGTAAGGCATGAATGGGAGCCTTCCAACAAGCTCATGAGTTGTCAGGTCCGGAGAAGAGAAGGGAGAGGCCAAAGGCTGGATACCAAAGATTTTGGGTTTTACGTCGCGCTAGCGGCGAGCTTAAATGGCCAATGCAAGCGCAACGAACCCCACACGTTCGAGAATATGCCAAAAGTTGCCTAATTGGAAAAAGCCCATTGCTATTTCTTTCTTTCTTTCTTTCTTTCTCACAATTCTCATTTTTCTACCAGAACTTATCCTATCCCGTAAAACCCAACGCCCGTGTATTTGTGTGCTCGCGCATCTCCGTGGATCCGAGAATAGAATATTTCCAAAAGAAGATATTTGTACTTATTTCAAAATGGCTTGCTCGCTTGCGTCCCATATGGCAAAAACAATTGACCACACATAAAAGGATTCGTCATCATTAGCGAGAAGGCAACTAGCCGGTCTAACTAAGGAGCTGCGGTCTGCTCTTCGCAATTGAAAAAACTAGCCGGAAGCCCTTTGTGCAAATGACCGGCTTAGTTGAATGACCAGGAGGCCGTTGTGCGACCCACCTCAAGGCTTCCGAAGAGGTCCATGAAGACGGACTCGGAGACGTCGATAGAACCAGAGGCGCAGCTGGGGCAGATATCGTGGACCAGGGCCGTAGTCGACTTCCCATCGGCTGTGATGGTGATGGTTTGGTCGCACCAGGGGTGGTTAGGCATGTCGAGGCCGAGACTGGTTCCAGAGCCGCGGGCGTACCAGTCGAGGTGAGAAATAGCGACAATGTTGCCGGTCTTGTCTACGCTGGAGTCGTCATATCCACAAGCGCCCAGGCCGAGTGCGTAGTAAGTGATGTCACCCGAGTACTTCTCGGTATCCAAGCTAGAGGTGCCGAACTTGTCCGAACCGGCGTATGATGAGCCGGAATCAGTGGCGGGTGTGCTGGCGGTCTCCACTGGGGCGGCGGAGGTTTGAACGCTCGTGGTTGTAGGCACAGGCGCAGGCTCAGGCGTAGAAGTGGTGGTAGGAGCCGGAGCGGGTGGCGGCGACGATGACGAAGTCGTTACCACAGTTGTTGTGGGAGGAGGCGGCGCCTGAGTAGAGCTAGTAGTCTCGACAGTAGGTTCAGGCTCAGGCGTACTGGTAGGGATGGTGCTGGTGGATGGCGGCTCGAAGAACTCGCCTGGCGCACCGGAGCCAGTATGAGTTGGGTAGATGGTCTCGGTGGTGCTCTCGTCAACGAGAACGGTCACGGTTTCCCAGACGGTCTCCCACTCAGTGACGAGGTCACGCTTGGCGTGGAGGTGGTGATGTCCATGGTGGCCGTGGGGCTGAGCACTAGACATGCCAACCAGAACGGCGGCGGCAGCGGCAACAGATGCAGACTTCATGATGACTGACGGTGATGCGGATATACAAGATGGATTTGTTGTTTGTTTGTTTGCACGGGAGAGTAAATGCGACAGGTCCAGCCAGAGGGTATCTTCTTTAAAGCAGGATCAGAAAGGACTATACGCTATTGTCGTCTTTGTCTTTTGGTTGGCAATGAAAGGCGTTGGGGTCCAAGTCCGAGATTGTACGAGTTGCAGGACAATATGGGGATGGAATTCCGGGTCTCTTGTTTTTGTTTCACGAAGGAAGGTGGCGAGCAGCTGATGGTCCGGGGAAATGAATGTATATGGTGAGCACTGCTCAGGTTGAAAGAATGTACGAGTACGCAGAACCAAAAAAGGTGAGGTGGGTGAGAGAGAAGAGAGGGAAGAATGAAAGGAATGTTGGTCCCTGTCGCTTTATTAGAAGTGCCTAACGATAGCCCTGTCAGTGGAGCTGCGAGAAACAGCTGATGGGGGGAGAGAGACAGATGAGGGTCTTTGGCAAGCCCTGGGACTGAGACCGGGGCTGGGATCAGGTCAGGCTGAGGAGCTATACCATACTACAAGTAACATTACTAGTAGTATACAGTAGTGTACAAGTGAATATCCAGTCTGCACTACTTATACTCATGACTTACTATGTATGTATACAATGTGTTACCCAACTACTACTATACTGTGATCTATTCTGCTATAACATAGTAATATGTGTAGTGTACACATGTACTGGAATCAGAGTCATAGGGTACTGGCACACAGAAAAAAAGAAATAAAAAAACAAGGCAAGGAAACAGACCCCAGGACGCGGGAATTCGAATGACGGAAAAACAAGGTCAGGACGATGTCGGAATAGTGTGAATTGGGGCTGAAACAAAGTGTACCTAGCTGGAAGTACATAGTATTTGGGTCCTACACTTCGCTGTACACTACACTATACGTACCAGCAGTTGGTACTGTCCAGTTGTCAGCCCCCTGTCTCTCTTTTCCTCTCTCTGACTCTGTTTCTCCGGCTTTTCTTTCTCTTTTCTGTCATTTTTATTTTTTATTCTATTACACTATTACTATTATTTCCCGTTGTACCTAATAGTAGTATATGTATGCCATCGGCGCTAATAAATTGATAGGTTAATATGCCGTGCAGACTCAGGTACACTACACTACTGTAAACACTTAAACCAACCGTTCGCACCCTATCGCCCATCTCTATTCCTAACGAGACAATAAAGCAAGTACCTAGGTATCTAACGTGGAGTTTGATTTCACCATCCACTCTGCCGGAGCTTTGGCTAAAATGACAGGCGAGCGGGCGATCACAGTGTTGGTTTTTATTACTAGTACAACAGGGAAAAAAAACGACACCTGGCTGGGGCGGAATAGGAACAGGTTGCCTCTCTTCCCCCCCTCCTCTACATGGTAGGGTGCCAGTATTTTGTCGTGATTTTTTTCTTGGACGAGCTTCTGCAGCTAATGCAAGGCACCGATCCGCCTGTCAGCACGTCACAGCCAATTACCGTGCAGCGTGGTCCCCTGGACAGGGATCTCTCAGGGCCCAGGAAACGCAACACGCATTCCCGTTCCTGGCGATCCTGGTCCAGTCCCGGCATTATGCAGGGGTCGGGGTTGGGAAGTTTGTGGGAAGCAGGAAAAAAATAAAATAAAAAAAATAAGACGGCTTCCACACTAACCATAGTACGGTATTACAACGCAGCACCGCCCCCCAAAGAGCTGACCATTACCCAATATGCTTATTACTCGCTCTTTGCCCGTTAGCTGTTGCGCTGATCTGTGAAAAGAGGCGACCAGCCATTCATTCTAGCGTACACAGCCCGCACTAACAAATGCCACAAAATATAAGCTGAAACTAACTGGCTTTTTCAAGTTGGAAAATAAGGAACACAAGACGGCGACTTACTTTTACTCATTATCTAATGAGAATCAGAATGTAATCAATAGCATGTCGTGCGGTGTTATCCTGTCTGACCGATGGGCGCTCTTTTCGTCAATGTAAAACGGAGTCGGGGGTGACAAAAAAGAGAGACTCGACGATCGGCCACGTCGACCGACTAGTGTGAGACTGCGGTGCCATGTGTACACAACCTGGCCTACAGTAGTGCAGTGTAGCCAAAACCCCTTTGCGCGGAAACGGAAACCGATCGGACTGGGTACACTACCTGGTACACTACCTCGCCTGCGTAGTCTAGAGGGCTGATCAATGTACGCTGTTAGTACAGGTCATCACTGCCTAAGGAATTGGTGGTTCATAGGTTCTCCTCGTGTTTCCATTACCTAAGATTGAGATTGTCTACATAAAGCGAAAAAAACATGATAATAATAAGGGCCCGAGCTCTGATATAGAGAGGGGTTCTCTCATATAACCCCCCTTTCTCTATACACCAGTAATGACGCCGTATTGAGGCCGTTATGCCGTGAAATTAGAGATTGGCATTAGTATACACTACAATGTAGCGCAGTGTGGTGTATACATAGACTACGCACATGTGAAAGAGAAAACCCGTATTTATTTTTATTTACTTAGTGAGTGAGTGTACCTACATAATAGTGTGGAAAGTCGGGGTAATCATGCAGGGCCAACGGAAATGAAAAGAAAGAATACCTACATTACTAGTAGAATAAAATGGTGTAGAATGCGGTAAGAAACACGGAAAACAAGATCGCATCATCTAACGTTTCTCCGCACTGTCGCTGTCCGATAGGATCCATCAGCCACCCATAGCCAGCCAGCCGAAATCGCGGGAACGTGGGCATGGCATCGCGTTGCAATCGATGCTACCTACCTACCCGTCTATCCATCCATTCATACACCCATTCCTCGGCATCTCTGAATCGTTTATGCTTATACTGTACAACTAACTGCCTTTCCTAGTGAGTGGTATAGTGTATGTGCCTAGTCAGTAGTTGCAGTTGTAGTGCATGCATAAACCGCGATATGAACTCCAAGGCACAGACAGGTACAGGAACAGGCACAGGATTCGAATATCCGCGGGCCACGGCAAGATCCATATATTACCTAGTGTACCTACGTCCTTACGTTCGCGCGACCCTATCGCTGTCGCGATTGATCAATGGATCTGGGTCGTGAACACAACGCCGAGACCCTACATATGTAAGCAGCTCGATCAAGATCAAGATCAAGATCAAGCAAGACCCATAGAAAATTGATCTATCCACGGTAAACAACCTCTCTTTTTTCTTTTCTTTTTGTTATAGTTGCTGTTGTTGTCACACCTCCATGTGGCATTTTCTCCTCCGCCAACTTGGCTCTGTAACCGGTGTGCCATATATGTCTATATGTAGGCATGTAGGTATGTAGGTATGTATGTCTCATGTATGTCTAGGCCCTAGAGAAATGCGCCCCGATACTCTCGCCAACCAGCCGGCCGAACTTTCTATTTCCACACACTACCGTATGTCTTCTACACGTATTGCACGCCCCCCAACTCCGCGCCAGCGAATGCTCTAGATATTGAACTCCAGACTCCGTACTCTGAACAAAAAAAGCCTCCTCCACGATCGTCGGCCAATACCTGAGGTCTTCCTTGCTTGCTCCCGGAAGGACTGGCTCTCGCTTGCGCGATAAGACAGATCATATCGGAACAACTCATCCATACTCAAGACATTTCCGCATTCTCTCTTCCTAGGCCGACACTAGTGATGTAGTGTAGCTTAACGTGACCGAAATGCTCTTCTCTCTCCCACCTATCCCAACCCATCTCACTCACCCCGCTTCCCGCCCTGCATCTTGCCATTCTGCTTCGAGGTGATCTCGAACATGAACAGACCCTGCCTGCTCCAGACGGGGCGCTCGTCATCGTCGATCTCGGTGACGCAGAAGCGTCTGTGCGCCTGCTTCAGGAACTGCATGTCCGCCCGACGGCGCTTCTTAAAGCAAAAATAGATGACGGCCTCGGGGCGCAGTGAGAGGAGATCTGCGAGCGTCGCCTGCAGCAGTGGGAACGCCGGCTCGAAGTACACGCAGTCTGCGGCCAGGATAACGTCCGGCGGGTTCGCGACGATCTCCGCGGGGAGCGGTTCGCCCCTGTGCTTCATTAGTGGTGGTTGAGAGAAGGGGGGATGAGACCTGGTCGTGATAGACCGCACCGGGAATCTTCCATGTGCAGCCACGTAGAACATAGCTTCTCGGAATATGGGGAGGTCGTGATACTCGATCGGGGGGAAACGGGGATTGGTGAAGGGGATATGCTACAGGAAAAAAGGAATAGTAAACGCGAGGTAACTCACCAGTTCAACAACATAGCCTCGACCTTGCCCTCAAGCTCGTTGAGCGCGATATTATGCCGCATGAGCGAAAACATCTCCATCTGATCGGTGATGCACAACGGGGCATGGTTTTCTCCGAGGTCGCAGCCGCGAGCGACGGCGAGGCCAACGAGTCCACCACCTGCGCCGAGTTCTAGTCTATAGTATGATCATTCTCGTCAGAATTGTTTATTATCGGTGCATGCAGATTATATGTATGTGGAGAACATAATATTCCAAGTCCCCGACTCAGGTTTCATATACAGCTAAGATTGTCACTCATTCACCTCACAAATTGCAAGGAGGGGACAGAATAAACATCAATTTAGACAGACAACTTACATCCTCTTATCCGCCAAGCCCTTCCCATGATACCGCAACATGTATCTCGCAAGCGTCATACCAGCTGGCCAAAGCTGGCCACCGCACCCATTCGTCAGATCCTCATGAAGGCGTAGTTTATTACCAACAGACAACAAGCCGCCGAAGTCTGTCTCTGTTGTTCCTGCGGCTTTGTATGCCGGCAGAGGCGTGAAGTCATCGGCGAGCGCCAGCGGAGAGAACTCGCCTTCTGTGTCTGATGAGTCCGCTGATGAAGATGATGATGTCACCGGCATCGCCGTCGCCGTGACGAGCGGCTCCTTGATGTCTACCACTTTTGCCATTGACTAATCGTCTGTATACCAGATAGAGTGAAAGATATGTCTTTTTAGCAATAAGTCTAGTTGTGTGAATATCCGTTTCGTCGTCTAGGTTGGCGGGGTTATGATACCGTCACGTCACAGATGCCAAAAGTCTCACTAGCTAAATTTTGACTTTCTGTCTTGTCTTAGCTCCAAAAATGACGGTTCTCTCCCTCACTCTGTACTTTTCCAATTCCGTATATGAGGTCTTTATCAGATATTTCGTTGTCGCCGTTGGGTAGAGATTGGGAGTCTGAGGCCTAGCCAGCCCACTTTCTCACTTGAATTCTAGAACCCGTCCGCCATTTGGCCCCCCTTCCCATTTCGGGCCTATCTTAAAGCTTATCGCCACTCATCGCAATCGAATCCACCCAGTACCTAAGTCCATGAGCACGCATCAACATATCCAACTTGACCATGGTGTATAGCGAATGGAGAAGAAATAAAAGTAGATATATTTTATCACGTATATAAACCAGGTAAAGTAGTGGAATCGCCAAGGGACCCGCGCGACGACTCTTTTCCCGATACGAGTAACTGTCGTCGAAACCGTGTGCTCTTGTTGGCCGTTCCCCCAACATGATCGACCCATTCCGTGGCATCGATAAATAGCAAATGGTTACCAGACGTATTAGCTAAAACAACAGAACCCTGCCGTGCCATCCGAGATCGAAACACAAATCCAGATTAACACATACCAAACGCACACAAGATACATCACATATCAAACTCCAACCTAGAACAAACATATAACTGTCTCTCCCATAAGATCAGCCCTGGTTCCAAAGGCCACCAAGGTTATGCTCACTCACCAATGCAGGATCTCATCTCTCATATCCCTTCCATCTATACCATCTAGACCGTCTCAAAACCATCGGGGAATACAAACGCAACTACCCAACCAACCAATACCTAACAACCTATCCCCCAAGTAAGTAAGTAAGTAGACTCCTTCCTACCGATAAACTACAGCGTCATGATTCCATTGCACCCCACTCAAGTAACAAACAAACGACTGGAACACACTATTCTATTATTCGGCTAGTTTTCGCTTCGAAGTGCACTCTGACGCCTGCGATGAAGGAAACACGAAAGAAATCCGTTTCGATCACATATAAATTTCTATACCCAATCTCAGCTGTTCCAACACTTTACATATCTCAAGATATAAACGAGCAGACAAAACTCACGCCCCTATTCTCGGGAAACAACTAAACACAATCACTTCAGACGCAAAAAACGGGATTGGGTATATTAGAGCCCTAATCTAGCCATGCGACAACGAATCTACCCCAGAGGTGGGTAGATATCGCCGTCAGATCGTTCAGTAGTATATCCTACTTAACTCGATGGACGTGCCTATCGAGATTGATTTAAGTCCATCAGCTTTATATGTAGAGAGCCTCAGTACTTTTGTTATGCACACCATTATGTCCAACCCTCTAATTCTGGGGCTCCTCCGCAACGTAGTGCAGATAGGCACCCAGTAGCTTGATACCTTCGATATAGTTGCGCTTATCTAACTTCTCGTTGATCGAGTGCGCGCCGTCCGTGGAGCTACCCATCGGTAGCAAAAGGACATTCTTACCCGTGGCCTGCTCGAAAGTCAAAGTGACGGGGATACTACGTATAATTAGCAACCGTTGACCCTCAAAATTAGCAAAAAAGTAATTTAATAACTCACCTTCCACCCTCACGAGTGAAGTCGGGCTTGACGCCCCATACGCGCTCGGTAGCCTTGCCAGCGGCGCGGAAGTTCCAGTGGTGCGGGCTGGCGACCCACCACTTACCGGTGTGCTGGGCGTAGACTTTGAGAGAGTTCTTGGAGTTGAACTTGGCGAAGACCTCCTTGACGTAGCTGTAGACGGCCTCGTTGGTCTTGTCGATATCCATGTCGGGAACGGTGCGGATGGAGAACTTGCCGATGACCTTGGCGGGAATGACGGTCTTGGCACCGGGGGCCGAGAAGGCGCCCTCGACGCCGTGAACGCTGAGTGAAGGGTACCGCCAGCGAGCCATCAGGGTGGGCTTCTTATCCTCGTGTATGGTCGTCTTGGAACCAAGTGATTCGTGTAATGTTTCCATGGTGAAGGCAATTCCGTCGTATAGGCCCTCCTCATCCGATGTCACGGGTGCTACCTGCTCGTAGATGCCGGGGATCTGGATCTTGCCGTGCGTATCAACAAGGCTGCCTAATACACGCACTAAGTCCGTCATGGGCTCCTGTGCGGTACCGCCGAAGACACCGCTATGCAAGTCAGCGCCGGGGCCAGAAATCTCGACACTGTAGTAGTTGCAGCCACGCAGACCATATGTCAGGCAAGGCTTCTCAGTGCCTAGCCAGTAGTTGTCACTGATACATACGGCATCGGCGTCGGCAAAGTAGCCCTTGCCCTCCTTCTCAATCAGCTCATCGAGGCCCTCAGACCCGTACTCTTCCATACCTTCGAAGCACATCAGCAGGTTGACGGGGAAATCGACGCCAGCCTTCTGGTGGGCCTCGATAGCGTTCAGCCAACCGAGTACAGGGCCCTTGTCATCAGTGCTACCTCGACCGAACATGCGGCCGTCTTCGCCGACGGTCAAGGTGAAGGGTTCGGTGGACCAGCCATCAGTCTTCTCAGCGGGCTGTACGTCATAGTGACCGTAGACCAGAATTGTCCGCTTGTTCTTATCACTGCCGTAGCGAGCAAGCACGACGGGAGGGAGGTCGAGTTCGGGCTTATCGGGCTGCTTGCCAAGAGGTCGCAGCTCGACGCTGGCGCCGAGCTTCTTCAACTCCTCAGCTAAGAACTCGCCCATGCGGACGACGTCAGGGCGACGGCTAGCATCGGAAGAGACGGAGGGGATGGCAACAGCCTTGGCGAGACGGTTGATGAAGTGATCGGACAACTTGTCGACCTCGGCGAAATAGCCGTCGAGCTGAGGCGCCATCTTGCGTGCTTGGTGGGCTTGGATGGCGGGGGTCAGATAAGTCCTTCCGGGCGAGACTGCACGACAGCTATGAGGTCTGGCGGCTGATATCAAAGATGTACGAGAGAAGGATGGGCGTATCGCTGAGTAACGGGAACTGAAGGATCGACTGGACCTGCCCTTCAGATGCAAGGGGAATGGTGGCAATGGTAGTGATGGTGACGTTGTAAGAAGTTGTTGGCGAGGGAGTCGTGTGAGTAGAGTGCGGGGCATTTGGGCATTATATGGAAGGGAGAGAGAGACAGACAGATACGAAGGAACGAGTGAGGGGCAATGGAATAGCGATTACCCAGTTACCCAGTTGATACGGTATGATACCTACTTAAGCTACCCAAGGTACCTAAAGCCTAAGGTACATACTTAATCCAAGGTACATGTAGAAATACGGGTACGATATACGGGTATGATATATTACAGTAGGTATGACGCGAAGGTTGTAGCTAAGCTCATTGGACCATTGCATAGCATGTCTTGAAAAGCAATAACTGAGATAGGAAACTTGCTTGATCGCGCTGCTCACATGGCAGAAAATACTACCCGTAGCTCCACCTAGTCCAAGACGGCTAGCCATGGCTTTACCTTGTTACCTGTTGTATGCACATAGTATGCACAACGCCTACCCGTTGCGGACCGGCTGAGCCCACAGGCTGTCGTCTACACGACATTGTAGTGTACCTATCCACTACTCTAGGTACTGTTAGTATAATATAAATCTATGGAACTTAGTAACAGTTCTTCTATGTAGAAACACAGTGCCGTTTATGAATGAAAGGTAGATGACCTTACCCTAACCTGTGTCGAATGTTATTATGTCGATTGTTTGTTCTAACTCTCTGAATGATTCAATTGACAGGCTAAAATAGAAGATTCGGTATGACCAAGCCTAGGTAGCTACCGAAAATATTTAGAGAGAACTAAAAGGCGTTAAAGATCATCATCCATCTATCCATCTATTTAAGGGGCTGTTTGCTATACGTTACACAGTTCCATGGGTATGTCGCGAGGCGAGGCGAGTCGCCCACTTACAACAAAATTCTCTGTATAGGTATCTATTGTGCAGGCTATACTGGTGGGTGGCCGACTATATCTGGGAGCTCTGAGATTTATATAACCCAGCTATTCCTCCTTGCCTCTCACATGCCTCGTTCAGCTATTTTGGACCAGCAAACCGATTATGAATTGATATCTATCAACAGTAATCAAGGTTTTGTCGTCGTTTGGAGCGCAACGCGCCTTAAAACTGGCTGGTGACGGCTGAATCCCCAAGAATGTCGCCTAGATGTAGCTGGCCTTTAGATTAGTGCATCGTAGTACGACATAGCCCGGTTCTATATACAAGTAACAATGCACATATTTAACGTCTTTTCATTTACACCGTATCAGTACACTATATACAGGAAGTATCTCGGCCCTTTTTAGATGAAACTCTGCCTCCCTAGAGGACCAATGCCGCCTTCACATCAACTTGGGATGCGCCGTACGCCGAATTCTTTTTGTGTTTGTACGATTCCCAGGGGTATATCTACCGTGAGACTTTCCCTCATCGACGAGGACATTTCAACTCTTTCTTTGTTGAGTTTGTGGATCCTCATATCCATATCGTAAGCCTCCCTGAGTTTAGTCTCTAACCCGATAAGAGGCCGCCGACCACCCGCATCTTCCATGTATCGCTTCATCAAATGCACCGTGCCGAAACGCCCAGCGCCGCTGGTATCTTGGAGCCTACCGGCAATGAGTTCGTCTCGGCCTAGGATGACGTCTTCCCATGCCTTCAGAAACGCCCGGTTGCTACTTAACTCCAACTCGGGGTGCATCAGGATCATAAGTGTATGGCGCATCTTGGAATTAGTTAGGTTAGCAAAGACGCCGTATCTCCAGATGACTCGGAGCATGTTGGGAAGCCGTTGCTTCCAAGCCGTTTGAAATAGCAGCTGATATGTGACTCCATCTGGGCCCAACTTTGGCCATCGTGATAAAAGTGCAATTTTTTGCGGAATGGACTTGGTATGCGTCATCATGGTATTGAGTGTATAATGATCCGGCCGCACCCGTTGATCGTGATCAACCAAATCTAAGAGTTCGTGGCAAAGCCCAAGCTTTCCATGGGCGCCAAGTACATTTATCATCTTGTTGAATGTAATTCTATCCAACCATGATGGGCCATACTGCTTGTCCTGTGCCTCCAGCAAACGTTGGATGCTCGTCACTGTATCTATGCGACTTTCAAGATCTAGCATCACCGTCTGCCTACCAAATTCTTCTAGGATGGGTCGTAGGCGGTGCAAGTCTCGTGATTTCATTCTTCTCATGATATAAGACTTGATTCGCGGGTCTTGAATCATACCTAAAAACGCGGTCCATGTCTCGGCTCGAAAATAATGGCCTTTTCTATACATTGCCTTTAGAACGCTCTTGAACCCCGAGAGATCGCCGGCTCTGGCTGCGCTATCGAGGAAGGTTTGGAAAGTCTCAGCATCCAGAGGTAGATGTTGTAGCTCGGCCTGGTAAGAAATAGTTCGAGCCGCGGGTCGAAAGATGGTTCCGCGCAGTAGGATGTACTGAAGGGCCAATTTTAACGCACTGACCGACCAGGCGGCTCGTAAGTCTTCCGAAGTGAAAAGTTTTGTGAGGAGATGGACTACAGTCGTCTGGTGATCTAAGCCGACCGGGTAGAGAGACCATTGTAGATGAGTCGGTACCCGGCCGAAAACTAACTTGGCAACGTATTGCTCGAAAGAAGATTTGGTCCAAACAATTGGCCGAGGGATGTCATCGGCTCGCGTAGTTAATTGGTACAATTTGTATTTTGGTCTCGGAGCCATCGAAGCCATCTCAACAGCACCGGTCGTGTGGCCATACACAGTGACTGTTTCATCTTCAGCAGCAGACTCCCCGTCGCGGAGCAGTTGAATCGGAAGTTGGCCTTGTGCGCTACCTTCCCAATTCTCAGGTAATGAGACATGCAAGGTCTGGTCGAGAACCCTAACCGCCGCAACCTTACCGACGGTCCTAACAAGCTCCAACAGTGATTCGCGAACAGAGACACTGGTACCCGATAGGCTAAGGATAAGAGGCCCATCCTCGTAAAGGCCCGACTCTACGCGGATCTTGCAATGGTGTTTTCGCCCTATCTGCCAAAGATTTGTGTCTAACTCGGAAAGGGTTGCACGTGCGTGCATCGCAGCTCCTTTCCCAATCCCCACTTTAAAATCTAATATCTCGCCGAATTTAGGGGTGTGCCGGATCATGAAATCCAATATCGAACGCCAATCGTCGTTGGAAGTTTTGCCGAGAGCGTCGCGGGCGATTTCGTGTAGAGCCTGCTTTCTCTTGCTGACCACATGTTTACGCCAACTAAGATAGGAGGCGCGTCGGCTCGGATATTGGATCGCTCGCTTAATCATAGGAGAGGCGCGTGAACTTGGCACGTGGTCCTTCATCTTGCGTCTTAATATGAGCCGTCCGCGCGCTGTATCTGGGTGTATTGAAGTCATCCTAGCCAAGGCTGAGGCCGAGCGTAGTGGTCTCTCTGTTGCCTCATCTTGAATGGCTCTGTCCCCCCCTTCGCCGATTTTGTGGGTTTGAAGGCTCGGGGGCTCGAGCCCTCCGGCAGTAGAAGAGGGCTCGGTGGAGGTAGAGAGCCTGCATCGGGCTTGTAATGTGCTGGTGAATGACAGATGCCGAAACCCCCTAGGACCCAAGGAGAGCCGTTGGACAAGACTAATGCAAGGCTGAGCTCTCCATAGCAATTTGACTCCCAGGGACATGAGTTATAAAAAAGGTCGTCATGCCAATCGATTATGTATATGCGATGTTAATGGGACCGGGGGTTGAGGACTTAGGTAACTGCGCAGAGAGGTTTGACTTGCGGGCAACTTTTCGATAAGAGCTCCTATCGTCGGACCGATCTGTTTAATAGTAGATAGTGTATTAGGTACCTAAGGCTAAGGCTGGGCTAGGCTAGATAGCCTAGTCCTATTTGGAACTTTTCTTGTTCTCTACGTGTGGGTCGGTCACCTTCGGTCGCCTTCCAACCAAAAAAAAAACTCAGCCCAACGACTCTCGGCTGTCGCCAGCTGAACTATTACTCTACGTCACCTGAGGCCTAATTCCGTGGTCTCGGAATATACCTACTTACCTCCCAAGGTATCGTTACTTACTATCGACGATTAGAAACTTGGAGATTTATTCATCCTAGCCATACATAAATGGTCCGGACCACACGCTATTCACAAGGCGTACTTCTATAAACTGAAACTGATCACTCAACATAAAGTTGGACAGACCGGTATGCATTTATTCCAGCTGATGCGACTAGACACTGACAGACTAAGAAAAACTGTAGAAAAAGCTCGAGCTATCTTTCTTTCAAGACTGACAGTAAAGACCCAAGATCGGGGCTGTGCGAGCTGACCTCGAGCTACCTAGGCCACTCATTCTCTAAGAAAGGGTCCCTATCGTACAACAGGGTGTCCTCGCTCCAAGATACGCTTGCCCAACCCCATATGGTATGATCAAGGTTCTGCTTATCGTCACCCAGGGAGATCTTCGCCTTTGCCCGGGTATTCTCGGCACCTATACCCTTCCATTGACATCCCTACATGGCCCAAGCAAGAAAAGACTCCTTCGTCGACATCGGCATTGTCACATCTAAACATTCAGGACGACGTGTTTTTAACTCTCCCAAAGCGCTGACGAGATGCTGTAACAAATCTAGTTTTGACCCCACCTCGAGGAACGCATTTCAACAGCCGAATCAGTCTTTCGACCCAGATGACGCCTCGGGCTTCTTATCTTCGGAGGCCTCTTTGGCATCCTTGTTAGCTGCGCCCTCCTGTTTTGTCGATTCGTCATTTGCTGTCTTAGGAGACTCTTGCTGTTTCTTTGCGCGCGGGGGAGGTGAGGGGGCTCTCGGCGGAGGTTCGTTATCATCCGCTTTTTCCTTGGAGACCTGACTTGCTAGATCTTTATCCTCTTCTGAGTTGTCGAACATTTCGGCATCGTCTGAATCCGTGAGCACTTCAGTCCCATCTCCAAGGAATATAATGCGGCCCTTATACCCACCAAGGCCAAAGTTCCTAGATTTGTTTTCCACGTCGATGTCATAACCGCTGTCACTGTCATCATAGTTGTGATGAACACCAGGCCCCCGGAATTCCGCTGAGGCACCGCAAGTCAGTTGGTTCCAGGAGACCCGGGCTCTAAGATGGCATACCATATTCGGGAGGGGCGCAGGGGCCGTCGCCTTTGGCTACTCGGCTAGCCACCTCTTCATACCATTCCTCCTTGGTCTTGCCTCTTAGGAAACCCACGATGACCATAGTCATATTGTCGCATCCCACTCCGCCAGTTTCTGAGTTAGAAGCTAGGCAATTATCCATCATATTCTCGCAAATCTTATCTAGTTCTTGTTTCGCAGCGATGCCTCTACGCACAAACTCAACAACAGCTTGTGAAGACTGGCAATCCCAAATGCCTAGCACTTGTTAGTCTAGTCTGAAGAAGATTTTTTAAAAAAAAATTGTGTTAGAAGCAGGTGGGCAACCCACCGTCACATGCAATAACCAAGAACTCGTCGTCGTCGCTGAGATCGTGCACAACGACGTCGGGGTAAGCAGTCACAATCTGTTGTTCTGGTGCAAGCTCAGCACTCTTCTTAAATTCGAAGTCTCCAATGGCACGAGAGAGAGCGAGGTTGCCATTAACTCGACCGAAATCGACGAAACCACCAGCGGCAGTAATTCGAGCCTTTTCGCCTGCAGGAAATCGTTCACGTGAGCATACTATCACGCAACTAAGAAGAGTAAGACTAACCTTCATTCTGAGGCTTATGATCAAAGGAGAGGGGTTTAGCCCGTCCCTTAACTCCCAACACACTTCTTGAGTCTCCGGCATTTGCCTGAGAGAATCTAGTTAGTTATTTGCACAGGTAGGTTTTAAGTTTTTTTTTTTTTTTTTTTTGGGGGGGGGGGGGTTATCACGAACAATGAAGATCTTGTCAGCAGTAATTAATCCACAGCAGGCAGTGCATCCAGACACTTCCTCCTCGTATAAGGGATCTGAATGGATGTTAGCAGGGTTGCTCACACGATATGATATCAATGTTGGCGAGGGTGCATACCACTCAATATCGCTCGGTCAGTGGCGAGAAAGCAATCTTTGAGTGCCTGCTCGTAATTGCCCTGCTTGAAGGTATCCTGCTTAACTAGAATATCGGGTATGCGCTTGCCAGCAAACTGAGCGACTTTGTCTCCACCATGGCCATCAAAGACGCCAAAGAATGATAACCGCGAAGGATGTGTCTTATTGTCATCGCCTTTAGGAGTTAGGAGATCGAGAACGGTGCAATGAGCGTCCTCCATGCTAATACGCCATCCTTGCATGGCCGAGACACCATACAGTAGCCGATCATCCTCGCCCTTATCCGAAGTCTAGTCATATAAAAAGCAGGTTAGTGATGGATGACATAGACGGCGGCGGCTCGGCAATCGGGAAGGTGACAAAGCAGGATTAAGTAGAGGCAATACGATGAGGTCATCAGGCACGCGCTCAGGGCACAAGTTTGATGACAAGGCATGGGAGCGGCGCAATTGATGTAAAGGGATTCAAAAGATTAAGTATATACCTTGTCGACAACGGGCTCTGAGAGGGTTTGACCCATGACGACAGAAGATGCTGAGATCGGAGGTGGTGGTCAAGAGTAGTGGTAGGTCGAGATGGGCGTTGACGGGCTGAAGGAGGGGCACAGATTGGTCGTCGTTGGGTCGTCGGGGGAAGGGATGTCACCGGACGACTCGTATGGCTCAATAGAATACGGTAAGAAATACCTAATTAGGTACTCTATGTGTTTTATGGGCGCCGGGGAATTGCGCGATGGATAACCGAAAGCCAAGTTGGTGTCGGAGGGAAAGGCAGAGGAGACACAAGTTTGTATCGCGCCAAAGAATCGAACCAGATGGTCGAGCGACTACTGCACGAGACTAACAGAACTGGGACCGGGGGTGGGATCGTCAGTACTAGAAAGAAATAGAAACCAACAAAAATAATAGCAATTGTTGTTTTCGATGTTGTTGTTATTTTACTTTACTGTAGGGGGGGGAGAGAAAAAAAGAAGGCAGCAGACCAGATCAGGTAGGTAGGTTAGTTGGTAGGATTGGGTAGGCAAGAAGACCGGACAAGACAAAAAAGACAAGACAGTCAGTCAAAGGCGGCAGTAGTAAGTTGATAGGCAGGTAGGGAGGTAGGTAGGGTGATGGTTCATGAATGGTGGTGGTGGTGGTGATATGGCTGCGGCGGGTGGGCTGTAGACCCGTTCGAGGACAGGACTGGTCAGTTCAGTCAGTGGGCAGTGAGCAGTGAGGGAAGACGAAGGCGGGGTTGTGAAGGCAGTGTCAAGGGTACAGGACAAGATGTGGACAAATGCCAAATGACCTGGACAAAAAAAATGGCATTAATGGGTTACCTACACTAGGTACACACGCACTAGGTATAGTAACCAGGTATAGTACATGTAGTACTTACGGTACGGTACATACGGTACATACACGCGCACTTATACTTGAGTTATGTGTCTGGGTATACTATGTTAGTATGTACCTTAGATGATTACATAACCAGAAAGAATTGGGGACACTAGGGCACAATAGGCCTAGTTGCGTGCCAGAGATCGTCAAGTACCCCTCCTCCGGTTTTGTACACTAGTGTAGGTAGATTGTGCACTAGTGTACACAGATAACCGATATAGGTACTTACTTAACTAACCATATGTCGCTTGCGTGTGCAGTAGTAAGTATGTAGTATATAGAACAAGAATGAGAATGAGAATAAGGCAAAACTATATAGAGACTAGTCTTAACATTTTTGTATGAGGAAAAGACTTGAGCACTATTAACCTATTGGGCGGGAAACAATGGGTGCAGTAGTGTACGTGTCAGGGTCCCCTCAAGGCACGAAAGGGAGTGAGTGAATGAGTGGGTGCATGTGGCCAGGAAAAAAAAAAAAAAAGACTTATGTACTTAGTCACATAGTTAGACCCAACCCCTTATCAAGCATGCTAAATACAGATGAGATGGGGTTCAAGGATGAGACCCAATTCTTGAAAGCCAGTTGCGAATTGCGGACTATATTTGGGGTAGTCTTTGGGCTTCTCAAAACTACCATAGCTAAGGTAGGTAAGTACCTAACATGGAGACCATCTGAAAATATAACCAAGAAAGCCATAAATAGCTTATCTGAAACAGATTTGGTGATACTAGAACTATATACTGTACCTTATGCACGTAGAAAAAAAAAAAAAGGTGAGTATCAGGTAATCAATCAGCTTGTGATCAAAATAGTCACCACGTAGTGTATATCAAGTTTCCTACCAAGTACCCAAACATATACAGGGTGGCAATGTGGCTGATGTTTGTATCGATTGGTATAACTTATGGCGCAATCATCATCTAGCCTATCATGAATACTTTGTATCAATGTACATTAGGTAAAATGATTTGATGGGGTAAAGTATCATCTACACATTACTTACTACACCAAGGGCAACCTTGTAATGTACTGTAGTAGCGTACCCTTTTGCATACATGATTATTACCCATCCTGTCTATTATAATGAAGGTGTATAATGAAGGTGTACTAGATATTAAGAATAATTATCTTCTTTCATAGGCTGCATCAATTGTTAATATGAGCATACTCACTCATATACTCCTAACATATTCTTCATATGTGTTATTTAAGTAGGCACCTATGCTTACAGTAACTGTCACAAATCAGGTATTGGTACCTAGGTAACCTAGGTACTCCCTACCCACACCACTGCTGACAGGTTCTGTGACTTTAATAAGTACACATAGCTTAATACACTTCATGATTGCTTGCCCATTCAACTCAACAACATTGCAAATTAAAAAGTTTCTTTATTGCCATCCTTAATTCTGCTTCATCATCCCACTAATAAGCATCGAGAAACTCTCGGGAGTGACCCCGAGCCTATCGATGCCACGCAGAAATACTGCATCGAGTCAGGCGATCCCTGCAAGACAAGAATGTTTGCCGTTAGCCCTGCATTGGTTTACTGCACACGTTACCCATCGTTGCTAAGAAGCAGCAGTAAGTAGTCCAGGAACTGCCAAAGGACCCCTCGTCCGTGCGGTATCCCAGTAATGGAAGCCAAATGGTTCATCACGCTGCATGCTACCGAGCCGCCGAAAGAGGTCGGACATTGAAAGACCCGAAGCGGTGAGCCATCGACAAGAGGTGCGAACTACTGTGGGCTGGCCGTGTCTAGGCCGAACCGGTCATGCCGATGCCATTTATCATTTATGCCTAGACCGGACACTGGTACCCAGATTCTATCTACCTAGGTAGGCAATCTAGAGGCTTTTCTGTCATCCCGTGACGCACGCCACCACCACGTTTGCCCAGGATCACGAATCTACACTAACATCAACGCTTCCCCCCCCCCTGCAATGACCAGGCAACACCGCGTGGAGTGAGACGCCTGATTCCTCCCCCTTCGCCAGCAATCATTAGCCTGCCTATGTACCGTCGTCTTATAATCAGGTGCATAATATGATTTAGTGGCTACGATTTAACGAGCTGTACACGCTTCCGGAGACGTGAATTCAAACCTAAACTTGCTAGCCAAGTATAATAAGATCGGGTATAACAAACAGTCCGGTCCCATACTTCATGACTGCGCATCTCAGATATAAACGGGAAAACTACCATCACTCCCTGCTCCATCCCATCCAAATATAATCGACTCAGGCGGTGGTATGTCTTCCCAGGCATCCTCGTCGTCGTCATCATCCGCCTGCTCACTCCTTACACTCTTGTTACTCCGCAAAGTCTTGACGCTTCGCTTCGATAAAGTACTCTTAAGCCCTCTTGATTCGTTCGGGTGATCATCCAATGGTAGTCTACTTATCCGTGATGGTGTTTCTGGCAATGGCCTAACCCTTGATGGAGCCCATTCAGTGTGAGGCGAAGGTGTATGTGACATCATAGCTCGGAACTCGACAAGCGCTTTTTGTTCTCGGATGCGGCTTATGCGTAAGCGTTCCTCCCGAGAAGTTCGTCCCTTGCTTCGAGAATGTGTCAATGGTGATTGTGAGAGTGACGATATAGAGCCGCGGATTCGGCTCAACCTGCGCGAGGGGCTCGCTCTTTTCTTTCCTTTGCTCATGGGTGTTATTGGTAGATCAACCTTGGGTAGTTGGAAAGGCGGAAGCTGAGGTGGCTTGTTTTTGCTCTGAAATACATCAGTCGTGCCTGCCAAGCCTGAAGTTACACCCGGTATAGGCCATCGGCTAGGAGACAGGAGTCCTTCAGTTCTGACGTCAGTATTCCAGTTTTCATTCTGACTCTGTCCTGTTTGAATGAGATCTCTGTACGCAATGCCTAGAGAATTCCTCGCTGTATGATCCCATGTCCTATCATCATCGCCTCCAACTACGCCTCGCTCTTTGAGAGTAGCGGGTTGTCCCGGGTCCTCTCGAGGAGCATATGCTGACCCTGGTACCGTGTCCTTTTCCAACCCAAAGTTTCGTTGAGACTTTGTGAGCGAGCCGCCGCCAAAGAATGCTGTTGAACCATCCGTTCTTCTACTCATTTGTCTCGCGTCGCCTGGCCTACCGGATATATGAATGACTGTCGGCTTTGCAACGACGTTTGCACTCGCCGTAGTCGCTTCCTCGGTAACTCCAGACGTGAGGATACTTGTACAAGTGGTTACATCTGTCGATGCACTATGGTGGCTATGTCGTTTTGTATCCCCCAGATTAGACACGCTCATTCGTTTCCAAGCTTTGGAGAGCCTGTTTTGGGCTCCACGCAGGCTGATACTTGTGTTTCGTTGATGGCCTGATCTTCGCTGCTCTATAGAACCGATGGCGGGCTGTGTTTCGTCATCAGAAACATAGTCATACTTCCCCGCCGCCTTGTAGGCAATCTCCGGGGTTGGCTGTATGCTGGATGGCTCGGCTTTTCCTGGGACTTCAAGCCCAACCTTCTTCTCATGTGCATCCCCTCCTGGTCTCTGTTTTTGTATAAATAGATCTTCGGTATTAGGCACTTCTCGACTGATAGTGGTATCGGAGAGTAAACTAACTTCATCCGTGCCTGTGGGGGATGGCCGAGTATACCGACGAGCCAACCAAGAATCCCTCGCCTCAACAATAGTATTACCTTGATGTGCCGGCTTAGTCACCTTTGAATATGCAGTCATGGCGTGTGGAAGAACATTGTCCGTCTCTGTGCTCGGATTCGATGTTGTCTGCGACGTTTGAAGCTTGGAAGAAGTCGCTGGTGGATAACCGCCCGCACGCATGTATGGCCCCTGTGGTCCTGCATCCACCATCTTCCGTATTTCATCTAACGTTGGATCCATAAACCCGTTTGCCACGAAGGTACCTGGCACTGGCCCCGATACCTCTGAGAAGTCAAGCTTTCTTGGTTGGTGTCGCCGTTTCCGCACTATGAAGACGGACAGGATGATAGCAACCGCAATGAGTAGGACCGGGATTATAAGAAGCCAGTACAGGTCTCTACGCGAGTCGTCTCCCTTGGTGGGGCCCTTCGCGGGAGGAAGTTCGTTCGTACTGATTATATTGTTCACGTGGATGTTCAAACCCTTTGCCTCCTTCTCTTTCGTACGCCCTTGGGTAGCATTGAAATTAATCCGAATTTCATTAGCAAAATCCGAGTTTAAAGGCTTGGGCACTGTTCCGGAGAGAATCTTAGACGAGTCATCGAACTGAATCCAGGAATAATCGGGCTGCGTCTCGGCCGTCAATTGCGTGTCTTCGGGAGCGAAAAGGAACTTGTTAAGATCCAATGAGAAGTCGTCTCCTGCTGACACATTGAGAGCAGGAAGGTCAGATACGAAAATCTTCGTGTCCAAATTTATCCCCAGAGTAACGTTCAAAGCATCCAAAAAATTATCCATTACCGCAATTGTGATATTGGTTGGTTGTGCTTCCGAGTCTGGTGTCCCACTTACCTTCCATGATTTCTCATCAAACGAGAGCCAATCTGGCAGCCCATGCGCTTTGATAGTAGAAACATCTTTTGCTTCCAGTGGTGTTTTATCTAACTTTAAGATACCGGGTAGGCCCGTATACTCAAACTGTTTACCCCTCGTCGCGTTTAGTTCGATGATAGGCTCCTCGGCCGTGAGTTCGTGAGTGCCCACCGCGATTGAGAAGTCGACAGAAGCCGATGCAAATCCAACAACATCCGAAGCTACTAGCCGGAAATCAAACCTCTGGGGCGGCTGTGCGAGGGACGCGGAGTCCGGCGTTTTGCCAGAGAAGGCAAGTTTTTCGGCATTGAATTCAACCCATGATGGGAGGGGCGAGTTGTTGCCGGATACTGCGTAGTAGTTCAGTTGTAGCTCTGGTACATTCATGGCTCCGTCTTCCTCTCTTTTTACATCCTGAAGCGCGCTTCTTCCACCGTAGGCCCTGCCCTGACCATTTCCGTTCCCCTCGATATCGACACCGAAGGTGTTCGGATCAAATTCGAACTCGAACTCGCTGGCTGGGCGAAGGAGTATGGATGCAGGCGCAGAGTACGCTCCAAACTTCTTGATTTGATCTAAAAGTGGCTTCCGCACAATTGGCCCCCGGCTGCGCGACACGACGAGTGTTGCATTCGCCGTTGTCGAGCCCGTGCTGTCGCTTGCTATGAGCGCAATTACAACGCCAACTAGTGTCTCTCCCGAGGGTATCGAGGCTTCGTCAGGGGTACCCGAAATCACTCGCGACGCGCTATCGAGCGAGAGCCATGAGGGTGAGCCGTCGGCTAGCGCGTAGCTCATCTCTTCATCGGACGAGAATGTAAGTGGCGAGAAGGCGAAAGAGAATGGCTCCAAAACTCGCGCCACGGGCGGGAGTTGCGAATTTAACGGGAAGTATGATATCGGCGTGCTCGCTACGGGAACGGTAAAGCTTAATAGTAGGATCGTGAGTTGAACCGCGAGGAACCGCTGTAAGTGTCGATGTGAACTCGTGATGACTATGTCGCGACGGGGACTCGCCCGCCGCCGCGTCACAGTCATTGCAGAAGGGAACCTCGACTACAACGGCGGTGGTTCGATATTTTTTTTTGTCGTGAGAATACCAACTTCACTAATCGTTTATTCGTGGAGAGCTTCTGAATTCGTGACAAGGCCCCGTGCGCTGGTCGTTCGTCTTCGCATACCAACTAAGTGCTCTCTTCCGCATGCGTATTGTATCTGCGTCTGTGGACCGTCTACACTTGACCAAGGAAGATTATCTCGAACGGAAGCTTCACACGCGATGGAGAGTACTAGTTTGGACTGCGCTTGAACGCGACGACCTCGACTAGCTTGACCACCTTCCATCCCTTCCATCTGTCTTTCCGTGACGTACCGCGCTATTCGCATGCTAGAGGCTCGCATTGCAACTCTCAGCAATGCAATGTAGTAGTAGAAGAAGCCACAAGCAGGAAATCAAGACCCCCCATCTAATCCACCTTACCCGTTTCTGAGCGCTTCTCGTCCCTCTCGGACGCGACTGGCACGCATTTATTCCAGATCAGGCAAAGAGGTCTCAGATCCATGGTGCCAATTGCCATATCTCTACTCCAATTTTACTCCAAATCTATGCTTATAATACGGCAGGCTGCCCTTTTTGTGCTGGAATTTGGATTGGGTAATGGGTCGGCAAATGTCTTAGCTACGCGCTGTCATTGATTGATGTTGGCATTCCGGGTTGGGCTTAAAGAGGGATGAGGCGCCGCGGCTACGTCCTAAATAGTCGGGTGCGAATGCCCTTCGCCCAAATTAATTCTGTTAATGGGATGACTCTTATCCCATGAGGAGACAGCCATATGGCAAGGCATTTCTTCATTCTTGCCAGGTGAGTGAGGGTGATTTGGTTTATAAGTTTTATCGAATAATCCGTGCCTCTTCGAACACCCCGCCACCCCACAGTCGTTGATTAAAACCCAGATCCCTACACGATAACCAACTAATCTTAACTAATTAACTACTTACTTGAATAAGGTTCAATTAAGATCATGCAGAATAAGTTAGGAGGTAGAATACCAACTTACCACCTTCACTACCACAGAAAATTATTTTCACGCTAAGCTGGACGGACCCAAGCGGGTGGCATAACGGGGCGTTTTGAGCAGCCGAAAAATCACAAGACGCCCGGTTAGCTCAATCGGTAGAGCGTGAGACTCTTAATCTCAAGGTTGCGGGTAGGTTCAAGTTACATCTTGAATAAAAAGATTGAAAATATACTAACAGCAACGATTAGGTTCGACCCCCGCATCGGGCTCAATTCCTGATGCCTCCCAGGTTAACTGGGAGTAGCAACCCAATTTTTTCTTTTTTCTTTTTTTACCCTTAAATTTGTTCCCTTTGTTTTGTTTTTTTTTGGCTTAGCTAGCCGAATTACGAAGTTTCTGTCTATATACCAGCTTTCTCTTCATGAACAGGAGCAAGTGCTTTCGTAAACTATATCTGAGTTGGCCTAGACGTTATTATACACCCAATGATTGTACGATTTTTCCCGCCCAGTAACGCGACTTTGACTATTTCTTGTTTTCCCGCGAGGATTATTATACTAAGGAGATGCATACTATCTATCTCTACACCTTAGTTATCGATTCCGTGCACGAATAAGCGCTCAACTCCTGCTCTCTTATAACACTCATTACGCCTGCGTATTCGGCCTTTCTCAAGTATACCTAGTCCGGAAGACTGCGTGATGGTGCGTCAGTTTTCCGAATCCATGTCTTCCCTCCACCTTAACCGAACGGTTTGAAACACGGGTGAAAAATAGGGTTGATTGCGAGGTGCCACTCCAAAGCATAGCTTACTCTTGCAACAGACTTTCTCTGGTGAACTCATTGCCCTCGTATCCCGCGTCCAAGAATTGGATGGTGGGATATCGCCAGACCATATTATACAAGTGACACAGCGCGTTTAGTTAAGTATATCCAGATAGGACTGACTGACTACCCAGAATAATCTTTCCAGAACAAATCCCCCCCCCCCCAAAAAAACAAGTAAATTATACCATTGATTTAACATCCACCGAACAAGGTAAAGCTCCCGTCGCGGCGTCATTAATACTCTTAATTCCAAGCTCGAGTACATATCCGTATTAACTCCCAAACTCCTTGCTTTCCTCGCAAATACCCATTACACATACAACTACAGCCCCCAAGTACCCAACTTCCTCCCCCCTACGATCCCAAGAACGGCAACTCCCTCGGCCGTCCCCAGACATCGCACGGCAGGAAGCGCCAAGCGCCCTCGTGTCTAGGCGAGAGCTTATCAGCAACAGCATGGACGGCCGGGACGGACAGGCGGGGCCAATCGCCTTTGTTCCCGCCGCCCACGCCGCCCGCGCTTATTCCCCCAAACCCCTTGCTCCCGCGCCGCGAGCCCCGCGACGACACAGATGACAAAGACAGCGAGGACGGCGTCCGCGAGAGCGCGGGCGACGGCAGAGCCGAGAAGGACGCAGAATACGAAGAAGAATAGGATATCGCTGTCGCGTCGCGCAGCCGCACGATCATCGGCGGCACCACGAAGTGGTCGATGGCCGCCGCTGCCTGCGCCTCTGCCGACGCGTACACCTGCGTCAGCTTGTTCGCGCGGTCGTCTGCTTCGAGGAGGGCCCGCGCACGCGCGAGTCTGTCTTTTGCTTCTGTGTCGATGACGTCTAGATTCCTACCGCTTAGCTCCGGGTCGCTTGTTTTTGTTTTATTGTTATTCTCGCTGATGCTGCTGCTGACTTTATGCTGCCGCGCAGTGCTGGTGGACGGGAATAAAGAGAGCGATGCGCTGGGCGGGGAGTGTGCGGGGGGCGAAGACGAAGTCGTCGAGGCCGAGGCGCACGAAAACGTCGACGAAGAAGGCGATGCCGGCGGGGATGTAGACGGCGGCGTGCTCGGGCCCGCGGTGTTAGACGCCGTCCTCGTGATCGTGACCATGGGCAGGGGCAGCGGAGCCGGGATGTCCGTCGTCGTCGTGGGCGAGGTCCCGGAGCACAGCTCCCGCATCGAAGCCAAGAGCCCGACCTGTCTCGTGAGATGAGGCACGAGCACGTCCGCGAGGGCGACGAGGAGCCCCTCCAGCGTCGCCGCGTTGTACGCTTGCGGATCCTTGTGCGTGGCTGATGCGTACGCATACACGCGGTGCAAGAGGAAGGAGATGGTTTCTTCGTCCTCGGCGTCCCCGTCTTTCTCCTTCCCCTTCATCGTCACCGTCGTGATTATATCCCTATCCGGATGGAAAGGTGCGGTAGACGGACCTGGAATGCTACTAGGCAACGTCAATGTGCCCGCCGGCACGCCCAAGGCGGCCTCGAAGCCGGGGAGCATCGTGTTCTCTTTCAGGTGGTGGTGGTCTAGCAGCCACGTGCTCCAGCTTTGCGTCAGGAATAGCAGGTCTGCTATATCCTGGCTTTGCTGCACGTGTGGTGCCTGCAGATATATCGAGTTAAGACCGCGCAGCATGGCGTTGTGGATGTGTGCGATCTCGTTGGCGATGTGGAGGGCTGGGTGTGTGATCTACATGGCCTTTCGTTAGCTGCCTGCTCAGGTATGTGTATCTGATCGCCCCTGTGGTATGTTCGAAACTCGATGGTTTGGAGGCTGAATGGCAGGAGTATAAAAAAGCGAATTATTTTAAGGAATAAGCACATTGGGTATCGAAGAGATGGAGGTATAGACAGGTAAGTCCGCCCCTCGCTCCCAAAGGAAGAAAATCGATACCCCAAGACTCGATAAAATAAGCATGAAAAATACGCACATGTTGTGTTTTCGACGGCACCTCGATCAGGGGCCAGGGCTGATCAGCCCAAGGCTTCAATGCAGCAATCTCGCCCTTGGCCTTCCCATCCTGGTTTCCAGGACCCTTATTCCCGCTCCCGCTCCCACTCGCCTGTCTATATCCTCCAGAGGAGGCAGCATGGGGAGAAGACGGCTTAACAGCGAGTAGACCGCGGTCGCCGGGCCTCGCTCTTATTAACGACACCATGGTGATCGTCGGTCAGTTAGCCAGTCAGTAGGGCTGACACGGAGAGATCGACCAACAGATAACCTTAACGGGTATAGCAATATAAGCAAGCAATGCGGTATGTAACAATGGAAGGTCGAGAAGCAGCGGAAAATAAAAACGACCCAACTAACGGGTCTCTACCAAGAACAATCCTGCGAAGGGACGCTGAGATATATCAACCAGTTGCCCGAACGGAAAAAACGGGATCGGGGCCAAATCCCTCCCTGCCTGCCTCCCCCTGGTCTACGGGTTTTGTCTACCTATCTATTCTATCTTTAGGTTCCCCATTTTCCCACGGCTAGGGCTATGGAAGGCTCGGCATCGTACAGATAGAAGACACTACAGAATAGATAGATTACATACATCCACAATGGGTATGAACAAAAATAATTTGCCCCTCATGCTCATGCACCCATGACCTCACCGTTACACGCAGTAACGTGGGACGCTGCATAATTTCCTTCGTCTCGAATAGGAAAAACAACAACAAAAGGTACCTACTATACGAAAAAAAAAGACCATCAGCCGAAGGAGGTCTAGAGCTAATATTTCCACGGACATGTTTCCCAACTTTGCGAGAAAATTCCCATCTCGTCTCGAGAGATAAAGTGCGGGAGTAACTGGCACGCAAACCCCAGGCTAAACCTTTCTTTACCAGGGGGAGGGGAGGAAACTGATTAGACCAGTCGAGAATTATCCCTTCATTCGAAGAGGATCGAGATGGAGATAGATACCTAGTGTAGATTATTGAGTGGCAACCAACCTCCTCCTTCCCTTCCCCCTCCCTTCATGCAGGAACCCTAGTACCGAGATCGATAGATAGGGATGAGAAAAAAAAAAAAAAAAAAAGGTCCTGACGAGATAGCCGGACCAGGGAGCCGAGCGGCAACAACATGATACGATAATACGTCGCTCTCACTGATTGCAGAGAGCTGAATAACATACAGTACCTAGTTGTGGTAGCAGTGTAGGTATCCTTTGCGTTTACGACGTGGGGGGATCTCAGGCACGTAAGCTGCGCGGAACCAACAAAGAACGCTCGCTAATAAGCGACGCCACATCGCGAGGCTGCAAAGCTAGACGAGGAAAACATACATACATACAGTAGTGAAATAGATAACGAGGCAGGCTAGATTCCCTTGGAAGCCCTGCTCACCTGCATATTCGGTAGGTAAAATAGCCTTGAGTGGTGTGGCGTTTAGGGAGGGAGGGGAGGGAACGGGGGACCGGCCAGGTTCCCACCAACTGACGGACAGCGAAAAAAAAAATAGCCCTTCTTTAAACGCTGCCTAACTATGTATGTCAACATGGCTAGCCAATTCTTTCCTTTCACAGCTGTCGATCGGCACGCTAAACTGGAGCCGCACTTCAATAGCCGCCTCTTTCAGGTTTAAACCGTTGCGGCTGAGCCGCTTATACCCTTGCACAAGGGAAATTTGAGAGAGAGAGAGAAGACGCTTTTCCCAACCACGACCCGACCAACACGTGTGGTGATACAGCATTGTTCTCGACCCAGCTGTCACAGGTAGCCTAACGGATAACGGCCGCTGGGCGTGAGTAATGGGCAGGTGCTGTATGCAAGCGGATATTGGCTCTCGTAGCGTAGTGTAGTGTAAATACCAAGAAGTAATAAATGTATGCGTGTGTATGCACGTTACACGCCGAAACGACGAAAGCGTGGTCGGCTCCCCAAGATTATCGATAGATAACATAAGATGAAGCTAAGTATTGCCCTTTTTTCTCTCGCAATAATCTGGGATGCCGCATACCTATATGTATCATGATCCTTTTTAAGGGTATCCCGAAAAAATGGAACCTTCTGCCTCTGTCACCTCTTGCGTGCCATCGCCCCCATACCGGAAAAGAAAAGCGAGCGGTGGCCCTTGGGGGCCGTTATCGCGGAATTCCGTCCTCCTTGATGCCTTTGGCACCACCACCACTCTGGTCGACTCCTTGCCAACCCGAGTCCCACCCCTCATGATGATCCACAGCACTAATTGCCTCGCCATTCCCAGCCATCCCTTTGATATCGCTCCAATATTGCAATCTGCGGACTTCCTCGTCGGCATGTCTAATAGCGCCAGCTAAATTTTCAGCCTTGGGCGTTTCCGTTGATTTCCCTTTACCCGTCTTGCTCGTCGCATCATCATGCAACTGTGTAAGCCGTGCGAGGAGTGTTTGTCGAGAGGTCTGAAAGATAAACATGGCCATGATCTCGTGCATGTGGTCCTGTAGGTGTAGCAAGTCGTCCGTACAGTTGTTAATGTAGCTTTCGACTGCTTCGAGTTTCTCCCGATCTATGCGTAATCGTCTCAGAACAGCCATCAAATCTTCAGTAGTTTTGACCTCGAGAGAGACGGGGATGCTATCCGTCTCTCCCCTTGACCTATCCCGCGACCTCCGAGAGCCCCCCTGTGATCTCCTGGATAGTCGGTCCGTGCTGAGTCTTTCCACGTCGTGCACAGTCTCAAAGGGACTTGGCTCTGGTGGCTTAGCTAAGACGGTGAAGTAGGCTGGGTTCATAGCATTCTCGTCCATGGCCTGATATCCTATGCTTATCTTTATCCGCCTTCTAATCCATGCTCTTCTCCGGACAAACGAGTTGTACCATTTTGGCGAATGCCACGAGAAATTGGAGAACATGAATGAGTATTCCCAGCCGTCGCCGTCAGCTTCAATCTGGTCGTCATGATTTATACGCCACTCGGGCCAAGCCCATTGCCAGCTCGGATCGGGAACTTGGGCTGTGTGGATGTCGGTCGGGCTAGGCTTATGGGCAAAATTGGTCCATGCAGGGGGGTCCAGGTTCCCTAATGCCGCTGAAGAGAAGAGGGGGATGCCACATAGAAACCCGCCACGCTGATTCTCATAGAGTATGTCGATTTCGGTCTCGGGCTCTTTTGGCGAAGGTTGGTGACTTCTAGGCTCTTGACCGCCCGTACCGACTTGACTTGACCGCTTCTGAGTATTACTGTCTTGAGTTATGTCTGAGCTTCCTTCTGGACTCGTAGATTCAACGTCGTCATCGTTGGGATGTTCGCTTATTCGTGGAATGCGAGAAGGACCGGACTCTGACTCTCCATTGTTCGATAGCTTTCCGTGTTCGCTAGCGTTCTGAGTTAACGGCGCCTGGGATTCGGAGCTAGCGAGGGATTGGTTAGAAACAGGCTGGTTCGCGATCTGGTTCGATTGACTCGACTGGCTCGACCGGACGCTTGAAGGCCGCGAATTTATGGATTCATCGTGGTCAACAAGGTCAATCTCGTGATCGATCTCTTTATCGGTGAGCGGGGGCGCGCGACGGGAACTGCGCGCTCTACGACTGAGCACTCTATGATTGGGCATGGCTAGGAGGTAGGTAAGTACTCAGGAAGAGCTAGAGGTCGTCGCGTTCCCACATAGTAGCGAGAGGCGGCGGCGACGCAGATGCACAGCACCTGGCGTGGGGCACCGGTACAGGAGAAGATGAAGCAGCAAGATCAAGGATCTCAGCTGAAAAGGAATTAATTACTATTACTACTAGTAGATGGATGATGTAGGGACTGAATTATGGCGAGTCAATGATATGCATCGCCCTCTCGTCACTGGCATGAGGAAAGGAAGAGGGAGAAACGCGAGCAGAAGAGCAAAAGTGGGCAAGTTATCGAGGAGACTACCAGCTCGACGTTGGATATTAGAACTAAAACAAGATAGGAGACTAAATCTTGAGGCGGGAGCTAGTGGCATCGATGATGACGATGGCGGCTACGATGGGGCAGGTTTTAGCTTGGTGCCGCAGGTCTAGTGTGTATACCTAGGGTAGGTAATGAGTAACCCCTGACAATCTTGCATGCCGTAGTGGATGTATAAGAGGTAATAAATATACCTACACTGTCTCGAAAGGGGGTCATACCGTAATGGTAAAAAGGGTTCGTGATGGTTTTCGAGCAAGCATCTCGTCTTGAACCAGGAGATTGAAGTTATTTGTTGTTATTAGGTTTAGGTAAGAAATATGTCGCGGGGTTTATACCGTCATTCCGGCAGCGCAATAATGGCATTCTTTTCGTGTCACTAAAGATTACTTAAGTTACCAGTATCGTGAAGGTAGAAATAAATACGATCGCACCTAGAGGGTCAGCAAGAAATAATTCATAGAAGACATCATGATATCAACTAATATGCTATATAGACAAACGGGATTGAAAGGTATCTGAGGACCGTAATGATGTAATATGTTGTTTTTTTTTTGTTTGGTCAGCATAAGAGAGTACCTGAGGTATCGAAAACATCAATCGAATGAATGAATGCATTGTGATGCTCACTGATCTGCCTCCTTGTGGAGACATAACGAATGGTACTTCTTACACACTATATATTTAGCCTACTCGACAAGTCTCTCAAAGTCTACCTTTCCCATCATCCACTGAGGCTCATACTGAATAGAGGCACTACAGTGGATACCTACTAGCCAGGGTGGATACCTAACCTACTGTATAGCTCCCCGCATTTCACCAATGCTTTACGTCATGTCTTCTCCAAGTCCGCAACGGGCTCAACCATGAGTTGCAAAGCGCGGGCAGGCGTGGTAAAAGACGGCCTTGAGCAGAGGAGAGAAAAAAAAAACCTACTTGTCGTAAGAGATCCGAGAGAGTCAGGCCACTCGACAAGTAATAATAAAAAAAACCCCTCTTCCTGTTTCTATTCCTTTCATTTCATCCAATCCCAATCCGACATCAACAACATACACACACAATAACACGATCATCGAAATTACCTACATAGTAACTATTATTCCCTACGTAAATCAATCAATCAATAAATCATAACCCATAATCCGTACAATGTCTCGCTCAAGAATTCCCCTTCTGCTCGGTGGCACCGCCGCCGCTGGTATCGGATACTACCTCTACACCGCCGGTGGTGATAGGAAAGTCGCCCAAAAACAAGCCGAAGGTATGTGCGACAGTAACGAAAGAAAGGGATTCATCTCCCCGATTCTAAACAAGCGAACTAACGCACGAGGTAATGCAGCCGATGCGAACAGGGTATCCGCTAATATCAAGGGCGAACTCCCGGGTCGTAGCAAGGAGGCCGAAAAGGATGCCGAGGCACTGGGTCGACAGGCCGGTGCAAAGGTTGACAGCGCAGTACGTTCCATTCCCAATATCATCATCGTCATCATCACCTCATACATTCCCCTTGTCCCATTATCAGTCAATGTCCTCCCTATTGTATATATTAAATAGCTCCGTGTCCTGACTGACACACCTGCATTAAATAGTTAAGCAAGACAGAGGCCGATATCTCCAAGGCCAAGTCCGACGCCGAGGCATATGCCCGGGATGCCAAGGGCGCCGCCTTGAAGAAGGTCAACGAGTTCGACAGGAAGGTCGAGACCGAGGCCTCCAAGGCCAAGAGTGGCATTTCCAGTTGGTTCGGTGGCAAATAAATAAACAAAACACGGGAAAAGGAAATGCGATGGTCCCCCCGTCTTGTCTCCTGCTTTATATATCCCTTATCCGCTTCGTCGAGGGGCATATGGCAGGATCATGTTCCTGCTTGCATGCTATGCACGGGGCGAAGTCGGTTATGCTGTACGGTTATTAATGAATATTCTTGTATTGACTTGATTCGGTCCTGATATCAAAGTTCTAGTCTAAGCACACGGTGAACTGTGCAGGAATGTTCTAACTTGAAGGTTCGCTGGTTTTTCTTAGTAAAAGGTGGCTTGTCCTCTATATCTAAAAGCTGAGGTAGCGGTTCAATAATCTTGTAGAAACAGACGCATGCATTCTCATCTTGCCCCTAATATTCTATAGTTTGACGTACCCACGTATATTCAGCATGCATTGATCATCGTTATATATTCGTTTTTCTTCTTCCTTCTGTCTCCTATGGACTCCAGTGAAAGAATACAAACCAGGGTATTGCCATCTAGGTTTGTATCTCCTCATAACGCCAAACTCCCGCCCTAGTTATCCGTGAAAGTAACCTCCCTAGAGCATATAGCTTTGAAGCTTTTATTGAGACTGACCTGAACAGCTATCAATGTCCTTTATGAGAAGTGTATACCTTCGGCATTGAACGCCGCGAGGAGTCTTAGGAAGTCATTCTCGTGCAATTTAGCACTCCGGCTTTCGGCGAGCTCGGTTTCTTCCAAAACCTTGCGGACTTTCTCCTTCACTAAGACGGCAAGACGAGACTTTCTAGAGGACCCTCGCTTGCTTGTGGGGACGCCTTGATCTGGGTTCTTAGCTGCACCAAAGAAGGAGGGTAATTCGTCTTCTCCGTCGACGTTCATCGAAGCATCATTGTCGTTATCATTATCGTTATCGTCCATCTCCTCATCCTCCCCGGCATCATCTACCAAGCTTTCGTCAATGGGAATGCCTTGCGTCGCACAGAATAGACGATAGTTTGTTTCCATGACTACCAACCCAGAGTTAGTAATTACCAATTGAGGCGAAGTTCGGCTCGGTGTATGAGGTAGGTAAAAATATTAGGACACAGATTTAGTCTATACATAGAACTGTCGCCTGGTAATCATTCTTGGGCGGACTCACGCTTTAGGGCCTCTTTGTTTCCTAGGAACAGGGCGCGCAAAACTTTATTACGCCGATTAAAACAAAGTCTGAGGAGGCCGTCAAACTTGATTCGGGTTAGCATATAATTATTTTTGTAAATAGACGACATAGTAAGTCGTGTCGGTCCACAAGAGCATACCTCTTCGAAAGCTATATTAGGTCGCTCAGACCCCGTTTTGGGTTCTAGTCGGACAACACTAGAATCTACTTGTGGAGGAGGGCCTTAATCATTTTAAATTTAGCGCAAGGAGCTATTAGATTTGTTAAAGGAGTACGCCTTACGGACTATAAGAGTGATAGTTAGCAAATACTCTCTTGATGAAGTTTTGTTAGGTAGGAGTAATGGAAAGGTCGCGATCTAGCACTCACAATTCGCCCTGCCAACTTTCTTTAAATTAAATGCTGTTAGCCCTTAACTCCTCATTTTCATGTAGATATCCGCCTAGACTTTGGGTGATTTCGAAATCAAGATGGCGGTATAAAAGTGGCTGGATCACTGACTAAAACGTGGGATATTTTGGCCCAGAACTGTGCGTTAACACTTAGCCTACACTATAACCTGCAAGTTAGTAAATAAGATCATGACAAGATAAAGCAGATGGTTGTTTTCGGTTTTAAATCTACTCACATAGAGGGGATCTCCAGGTTGCGCAGTTCTACCTCATATTAGTATAACAGTACCCGATGCGTTAATTGCAGATCCAGACTGACAAACGCATCGCGAATTCCCTCTCTGAAGGCGTACGGTTTCGTTAGCTTAAAACCCCCGTTTTCTTATATGGTCAAGACTTACGGAACATCAGAATACAAGTCCTCGGTGGTCCTACGTGCTTAATAGTTAATAATCGGATGCAGAATCTAGACGCCTCATAGGGAGCTAAGGATTGTATCGTCGAATATTGCTTAAATTAGCAGGAGAAGGAAATGGGGCTCTGACTTGGTAATCTTAGGAGTTTGAATATTATTGGAGATGAGATCTGGTACGGCGTGTTCGAAATGCTGAACTTCAGTCAGCAGTGCCATAGAGGACTGGCTAGGAGAGTAAAAGATTCTAGCCGTACCAAACCTGCAACTGTTAGTACGAAAACGCTCATACACTCGATTTATGACTTACATCAAAATTGAGGTCGGTCATATCTTGCTTAATCACATCCCCCACTGTCCGACATTAGGAGTTAGTAATTGCCCTGAATAGTAAAAGGTTTACAAAATCCCGAGGTTATGCAGAAGCAGTGAGCCCGGAACCCACCAAAACGGGAGTAAGGGCCAAATTTACTTACAGATTACTTCCAGGCGTTTATGTTCCGGTTTTCCTTGAACTCTCTTCGTCACCTCTGCAGCCACTATGGATTTGCGAGTTAGTACCGAATGAAATAAAGGGGGTGCGAGTAGAGGTGTAATCGTACTTCTGGGATCCATTTCGACGGCAATGACTTTTTTCGCTTGATTTAAGATCTGAACAGTGAGATTGCCAGTTCCAGGTCCGACCTGAAAGAGATCTGTCAGATTATGGATGAATTCCAAAGTGAAATATATAGACAGGCCGGAATGCGTATCATCTCACCTCAAGCACGACATCCGTCGGTTTCAGGTATGCCTATTGATTCTATTAATAAACAAAATAATTACTAGGGATGTGTATCTCAACATACCTTGTCCACGACTATCAGAGATCGAGTTAGAGTTGTTAGAATAAAAGGAGTATTTAGTAGTATGAGCAAATAACGAGTTTGAAATCTCATAGAACGGCCAATGAAAAACATCAGAATGCGTACTAGCTTGGGCTATGCCGGGATTCTCTTTTATAAATAATTAGTTTTAAACATTCATCTTCTAATTTTGCGTTTAGTTTGGTGATGTGAGTATTTCTTACTAAGGATATGTTGACCTAGGTCCTTTCTACAAGAGAGACTAGTTTAGTCGATGCTTTTTTCAAAGGCGCTGGCAATATCAAAGCTGCTCCAGAGCTACTGACGTGAATTTAAAGACGTTGTTGGCGGCTGCGTTGTTCTTAGATGGGCGTTCGTAGGGCCCTGAGGCGTTCCCGCGCTTGGCTGTCTTCGCTTTCCCCATAATGGCGGGTGGCAGTTGAACGTGGCTTGTTGGGCGACTCTGCTGAGATAGATGCTGAGTATGCAAGCTTAGGACGTCTCGTGTCTCAAGTAGATTTATAAGTAGTAAGAAAGCCAGTTGCAGTCAATAGTACAAGGGTGCGCATGTGAGTTGAGTTGTTCGAGGGGCCATCTCTATCAATACAGCATCTTTTTTGATAGATGAACTTCGAAGTGGGCTTAGTGTATCCACTTGTCTTATCTTATCTACATCCCTGTCGATGCGGGTAGCGTACATGTACCAGACGAACTACGCTAAGTTAGGCCTCTCTTAGCATCTACCACCTTGGTAGAATAGGTAGTCGCATTTTCTTGGGTTTCCACCATCATCAACTCCGTAAAGCCAAATTGCGCTGCATCCTTATACTTTTTCAGCCAACTAGCAATGGGACAAGAGAGTTGGATGCTCAGAATATAAATACTTCCACGTACAGCTGCACTGAAGCCGCGTGTTTTTCAGTTAGATATCGCTTTTAATCTTAATTTACTACTTTGCGACCGTTGCGTTTTCCACGCCCGGGCGCTTCACCATGACCGGCCGACGCGATTTCTTATCCCAGCCTGCGCCCGAGAACTACGTTGCCGGATTGGGGCGTGGTGCCACCGGCTTCACAACACGCTCAGATCTAGGTCCCGCTAGAGAAGGGCCATCCGAAGATCAGATAAAAGAAGCCCTCGCGAAGCGCGCCGCCCAGCTCGGTTTCAGCGATGCAGTCACCGGCAAGAAGAAGGACCAGGCTGCAGAGGAAGACGATAACAACGATGAACGGTTTCAAGATCCCGACAATGAAGTTGGTCTCTTTGCGGGTGGCATATACGACAAAGACGATGACGAGGCAGATCGGATATATCGTGAAATAGATGAGAAAATGGACAAGCGTCGGAGAGCAAGAAGGTTAGTACCGCCCATATCTCCTAGAGTCCCCTCCCCTCTCCTCCCAGCTAGTTCACAGTTCATCTCGGAAGTAGTTGGGCAGATTACCGACGGTTGTTACTCCACTAGGGAAGCCCGCGAGCAAGCAGAACGAGAAGAATACGAACGCAAGAACCCTAAGATCTCCCAACAGTTCGCCGACCTGAAACGAGGCCTCGAAAGTATCACCGAAGACGAGTGGGCTGCATTACCCGAGGTCGGCGATCTTACCGGCAGGAACAAACGGGCTAGGCAGGCGAGACACCAACGTTTCTACGCCGTACCTGACAGTGTCCTAGCTGCAGCGAGCTCCGCAGGGGAACTGGGAACGACGATAGCCGATGATGGTACCGCCTCTTCCAGTACCGGTGCTTCCACAAACGGTACCGACGGAACAGTAACAGACTTCGCCAAGATTGGGCAAGCGAGAGATAAGGTGCTACAAGTACGACTTGACCAGGCCTCTCAGAATGGAACGAGTACGTCAGGAAGTGCTACTAGTGTAGACCCGAAGGGTTACCTCACAAGCCTTGCGAAATCACAGCTGCCCGAAAGTGCTGCCCAGGTCGGCGACATAAACCGAGTTAGAGATTTACTAGAATCAGTTATCAAGACGAACCCTAATAACGCCCCTGGCTGGATTGCAGCAGCGCGTGTTGAAGAGCTTGCAGGCAAAATAGTGGCGGCGCGCAATGTGATATCTCGTGGTTGCGATCACTGTCCCAAGAGCGAGGATGTGTGGCTTGAAAATATCCGACTAAACGACCAGCGTAACGCTAGGATCATCGCCGCGAATGCCATTAAGAAGAACAACCGTTCGGTGAGATTGTGGGTTGAGGCGATGAAGCTAGAAGATGATGCACGATCTAAAAAACGAGTAATACGGCATGCTCTAGATCACATTCCCGAATCCGAAGCTCTATGGAAAGAGGCTGTCAACCTCGAAGAAGACCCCGACGATGCAAAACTGCTCCTGGCGAAAGCCACCGAACTTGTTCCTGGGTCAGTTGATCTATGGCTTGCGCTGGCTCGTTTAGAAACCCCGGAGAATGCACAGAAAGTACTAAACAGAGCTCGAAAACATCGTCCGACATCCCACGAGATTTGGATTGCCGCTGCCAGATTACAAGAGCAGCTAGGCGAAGGAGAGAAGGTCAACGTCATGAAACGTGCGGCGCAGGTATTGGTAAAGGAATCAGCTATGCCGAAGCGGGAAGAATGGATCACAGAAGCCGAGAAATGCGAGGAGGAAGGAGCCATAATCACTTGCGGCGCAATCATACGAGAGACTCTAGGCTACGGTTTAGATGAGGATGATGATCGCAAAGAGGCTTGGCTAGAGGACGCGCGCGGGAGTATCGATAGAGGAATGTACGAAACCGCCCGGGCTATTTACGCATATGCGTTGCGTGTCTTTCCTACTAGCAAAACAATATGGCTGGCAGCCGCGGATCTTGAGAGGAACTACGGTAAGAGAGAGGATCTTTGGCAAGTTCTCGAAAAGGCGGTCAACGCCGTTCCTCATAGCGAGGTTCTATGGATGATGCTGGCGAAGGAGAAGTGGCAAGCTGGAGAGGTCGACAATGCGCGCCGCGTCCTTGCCCGAGCGTTCCAGCAGAATCCGAACAACGAGGATATCTGGCTCGCCGCCGTCAAGCTCGAAGCGGAGAACGACCAGACAGAGCAAGCCCGTGGATTGCTGAAGCAGGCCCGACAAGAGGCGCCGACAGATCGCGTGTGGATGAAGAGTGTGGCCTTCGAGAGGCAGCTCAGCAACCTCGACGAGGCGCTCGATCTCGTGCAGCAGGCCCTGAATCTCTTCCCCGCTTACCCAAAGCTCTGGATGATGAAAGGCCACATTTACGAAGATCTAGGCAAGAAGCCCCAGGCCCGCGAGGCATACGCGACGGGCGTAAAAGCCGTACCGAGCTCCGTCCCCTTATGGCTCCTCTACGCCCGTCTCGAGGAGTCGATGGGTCTTCTTCCCAAGGCACGCTCAGTACTCGACCGTGCGCGCCTCGCAGTCCCCAAGTCCCCCGAGCTATGGTGCGAATCAGTGCGTCTAGAACTACGCGCCGGTGACACAAAACAAGCTGAGTCGCTCATGGAGCGCGCACGCCGCGACGTGCCCAAGAACAAGCAAGGCCTTCTCTGGGCGGAGAAGATCTGGCACCTGACGGAACCGAAACAACGCAAGCCTCGCGCCGTCGAGGCCGTCAAAGAAGCAGAGAACGACCCCGTGCTCCTCGTGGCCGTGGCGCGCATCTTCTGGGGCGAGCGCCGGCTCGACAAGGCGCAGAACTGGTTCGAGAGGGCCCTCGTGCGGGACTCGGATCTCGGAGACAGCTGGGCTTGGTACTACAAGTTTCTCGTCGAGCACGGCACGCCGGAGAAGAGGGAAGAGGTTATTAAGAAGTGCGTTGGCGTCGAGCCTAGACACGGCGAGGTCTGGCAGCGCGTCGCGAAGGACCCGAAGAATGCTCGGAAGGCCACCGAGGAGATTCTCAAGATTGTCGCTGCCGAGGTGCATTGATGTAGATACCCTTATTACACTATGCACATTTGTAGTTAGTTCACCTTTGCAACCCGAGCACTGGGCACCGCACGTCCTACGTAATTATCATCTTGCCTCACCGGAATTTCGCGATAGGAATGGCGGAAACCAAAGAGAGGTCTAGATACTCGCTACGATCATATAGTATTATCCCGCACTATCCTGTTCTGTTACCTGTCTGTATTACTGATTTAACGGTTACGAGCCCAGGAATTAGTTAGATTCAGAAGGCTGGGGAGAAAAAGGAGGGAAGCGGAATAAATCCAGGTTTCAAGATCAAGTATATCTACGTAAACTTGTGTGTGTGTGTCCGACTTATCCTCCCACCGACATGACGATGTCTAAAACTCGCTTATATCCCTCCCATGCAACATAGGTAAAGACGAACAGACAAATCAAATAATTCTACATTATATATACTTACCTGCATACCTACCTTAGGGATCAACAATGTACTCTACGACGTACCTAGACAATAAGCAGGTAGGTAGGATGTGAGACATTCCCCTCGGTGTCTCCGTTAGTTACGTACGTACGGAAGGGCTCGCAAGATCACCATACAAATAAATAGTTAGCCAGCTAGATTATATGTATAGATAGGTGTGTGTACCCCCCCATCTCGCCTACGTTCACCACACATCCATCCTGTCTACATACGGTACCGCACGTACTAAACCCAGCGTCCAACTTCGCCAAATTATACTCTGGGAACGAATGACCTCTTCTCCCCCCCTCCCTATAGTGCGAGCATCACAGCAACAAATCACAGGCTCAAGAACTTCATAGAGTGAACATCGAATAGATAACAAGTAACAAGCACAGCACCTAATAGTCTGCATGGTATACCAAAAGCATGCCAAAGAGTTAACCAGCTACCTAGCTAGCTAGCTAGTAGGTAATTCATCATTACTATGTATGTATATGTGTGTATGTATGTATAGATCGATCCTATGATAAATAGGTAGGTAGTAAGTAGTAGACAAGGCATTAAATATTCCAATCCCAATCCGCCGCTATTGTATCCTTCATCCATTCATTCGTTCATTCATGGCTGGCCATTAGCAAGACAAAAATTAAGACAATGCAGCATGAACAATCCGTCATACTGCCCAACCAAACGAAAAGCCAAGTTCAATCCAGTTCAGTCCAGTCAAGCCCGGTCCAGTCTGGCAGCTGTATGTAGTCAGAAAAGGCAAATAAATCAAGAACTTTCCTCATTACCCCAAGTGTCCATTTTGTGTTGAATCTCTTTTGTCTTTTTCTCATAAAGGCGTTTGTTTTCATTACAAATACAGAATTTGCGGAAACCTTATTTCCCGTTTCTGTCTTTGGGTATCTGGTCTCATGGGTAGTCGCCAACACTTCCCTCTAAATGATGAAATTCCCACCAGTAAACGATAACAAAAACCAAATCTCTCCTCCCCATCCTAGGTGCCCAATCTTGTGCAGAAAAGGAGGAAGTAGGAAATCGAGAAAAACAAAGTACCAGAGATAAAACAAGAAGTGACGCGTAGGTCACTTCGTTGCGGGCCCAATGTATCTTTTTTTATGTCCATCCTATGCTGTTGCAGTGAAGCCCGCATGGTGTAAAACGCCGTGGCTATGTACGTGTCTTGAGTCATTAGAAACCATTCTTTTTCCGCCCCGAAAAAAAAGCATAGCAAAAAATAAAAGCAACTAAAACAAGCAAGTCAGCCGGTCCGGTGCATGCTAGCGAAAGCTTGGCCAGGGAGATAGTTAGATCCAACGCCAGAAGCTCCGAGGATGCAGTATCGTACTCGCTAATATACAGAATCATGTCAAAAATACAAAGGAGAATGGTTAGGGCTAGGCTGTTCCAGCTGTGGATTCATCAGAGATCGAGACCTCTGGTTTGCTTGGTCGTACTGTCGGATCGTTCGCGGCGTTTGGTTTGACAATAGTCTTGCCAGATATCGATACCTTCCGGACCTTCTGACTAAGAGGGAGCGTATACTTGAGAACACCCTTGATAACTAGAGTAAACTCGTCCGAAATGATGCGCTCCCATCGCTCCGTACCGCTCTCCGTGGTGTTACCCGGGTGGGGAAGCCGAAGCTCGCCGGATGAGGTGGTAAAGCCGCGTTGAAAAAAAGACCCCTCATAAGTCAAAGGGCTGTCAAACGTATGGACGTTGCCTAACCTCATATTGGGAGAAGTGCCATCATCAGGTTCATTGACGTCAGGCGGGTCATTCTTCGGGTCATCAAGGATCTTCATATCGTCTCCATGAGGATGACGCCACCACTCGGAGTCATTACCAGCGTGTCGTGACTTGGCGAATACCTCGATATCCGCCGAATCAATCATGACGACGACGACATTAGGGTTGTGTGCTCGGACGGTAAGATCGAACATGAGCTCCTGCTCACTGGCAAGGACATTACCAATTTTCAAAAGTGTGACATCAGTAAGCGGCTGTGACGTCGCAAACATGAAGCCAATGCCGCCAGTGATAACGAGTAACAGCATCACAGTAAGGACGAGACAGCTAGCGAAGCGGTTCAGAAATGAGGGATTCGGGTGATAGGTTTGCGACTCGAGGTTTCGCAATGGCATGTTTCGTCTGTTTCGGTTAGACCGGATGGTACGCACTGTACCGGGTTGCAAAAGAGGGGTCCGCTCATCGTCTGCACCTGGAGTTGTATCGTCCATATCGTAACCATTAGACAGAGCAATTTGTCGCTTACCACTCGATAACCAGCCTCGATTCGCATTGGATGATCGAGGGCTAGGGGGGTTGGAAGGCTGCCGGGAAATATTGCCAGAAAATTTAGACCGGGAAGCGTTGGGAAACGGGGATTCGTTATCAAAGAGCGAAAGATGATTGTTCCCGCCATTCCTGCCCCAACGACCAGGGTGATGGTGGTGGCGCGCTGTGCCTCTAGCAGAGCCGACATTACTTCGGCTTGTGCCTCGTCCATCGTCGTCACCTTGGAGACCATCATTTCCGCTTCCATTATAAGGATTGACGAATTTCATGTTCTTTTTGACAGGGACATTATGAGAACCACTATCAAGGACGGCGTGTATAGACCGTAACCCGTTACGATCTGCCTGGCTGGCCATGGATGCTGCACTTGGCGTGCGCGAGTGATAACGGCGCGGACGTTCAGCATCTGGTGGATTTGAGTCATACACGAATGTTTCATCGGAGTCTGAAGAGTTGGCCTCTTCTACCGCACTAGCCACCTTAGCCTCAAAGATATCTGCTTTCGAGGATGCTAGACGAGGATATCGAGTTAGCAAATTAGTCATATGAGAAGTTATACTAGGCGTCCGTATCGCCGCTGATCGCTTGACCCGCTGCCCAGAACTCAACACTGATTCTTCACCCCACGATCCTTGACCGCGGAGTTTTGGTGGTGAACGACCAGGTGCTGAGGAGATCGATCTTGCCGAACAACTATGCCGAAGTCTTGGCGTCGGAATGAAATGCGGCGGCTCACCATTACCAGAAGCAACAGTGGTGGTTTTCCTAGTGTGCTTCTTCTTTTCCTTCTTGGGTTTAATAGTCTCGTTACTCGGGCGGGTTCTCAAGCTTCCGTTAGCCCTCTGTCCGCCCGCGTTGGGAATTAACGATAATTGAGGCATATCCGTGACTTCCTCGGTCTCAACAGTCATATTCCTAGATGAACTCTCACCAGTTGTTTGACCCCTGCCACCAAAGAGCAGCGCTGAGCTAGACTGCCTACTGTGTAGGAGGAAAGGCGGGGCAGCGCTGCTAGATCGTCTCGTGCTTGTCTTGACACTACCGCTGTCACTCCCACTCTCACTATTTGTCGCGTTTTGACTAGACCTGATACTACTAGATATAGCGTCATAATTTCCATGCTGTGCAGAGTTTTGCGACGTAGCGGTCTCCTCAAGCTTCTCGATCACAGCATCTAAACCCGGGCGCGGCGTATTTGGCTGGCTAACTTCCTGCACGGTTTCGAGAGTAGATGAACCGTTACTCGGTCCGCGGCTTGGGGTCCTCATACCGGATGACAGATAAGACTCTTCGACCTCCACGTCCGATGCAGGTTGCGAGTTTGGCTCAACATGTGGTGAGGGAGTAGCCCGTTGTACATTGATGGCAGGAGGTTCTGAATCGTTTCTACGAGCCGCCGAGGCAGCCGTTGGCCTGCCGAAAGTAGGTGGAGGAGATTTCAGTCGCGGAGAAATGGGCCACCGAGGCGCGTCCCTAGGCGTCTCCTGAACCACAGGCGACGATTTCTGTGGGGTGGGTGACCGTAGTATAGTGTCGGAACCGGATGGGGGAAGCAAGCTAGGGATAATAGTCGCCGAGAGCTGATGTCGTAGAGTCGCGGGAGTCGTAGGGATATTTGATCTTGTTCTCGATGGACTTGGGTCCTGGGAACTGTTCTTGCGTGACTGTACTGGTGATATAGATGCACGACTCGTTCTTCTGGAGGCTTTAGAAGTCCTTGTTGGCGATGGATCTCTGGACTGGGCAGGCGAGGCTGTCATGGACGTAGAAGCCGACGTCCACCTGGAAGGCTGTGTGTCGAGATTAGCACTTGATGGCACTGATGTGTCGTTGTCGACCGAGTTCAGGCTCGACATGCTGGCGTCCAGGCCAGCAGTAGTATTAGTATTTGCCATGATGCCTGACCCGTCAGGTGGTGCTCTACTGGTTGTTTACCGCTCGTGGGGGTTACGCGAGGAATGAGACCACGTCTTCTACTTCAAGGTCGCTTCATACCACCCATCTAGTAATTGGGTTAGGTCAAACGAATAGGACGAATAGATAGTGTGTTCTCGTCAGCAACGACCATCGCAGTACGGGCACCGTACCGAGGCGGGCATGCGACTTGACCGAATTAAGCTGCACCGACTGGACAAGTTCCGAATAGTATTGTAATTGTCTTAGCTGTAAGAGATGAACCCCAGTGTCGTTGCCACCACTCGCTGGTGCTATTGTTGTTGCTTCTGCTGCTGCACTCCTCCCCCAGACCCGTTGTTGCCGTTGAACTGTTCGTGTGTACGTCTCGGGATCTGTTTGGACAATCCGGGGCACTGGTTGGGAATTTGCTGGGAGTCTGGTGGGAAACCTGCACGATGCACGAAGGGATATCACCAGGCCAGTGTTGTTCGGGGGTGGGTCGTTCTGTTTGGTTGCGGGTATGCAGAAGGAGGAATCTGGAGAAGCAGGATTGGTGGCCAAAAAGCCCAGAAAGCCCAGTGAGCACGGGTTGAATGACACAATGGGTGGTAGTCGTCAGTCGTGACAAGAAGTACCTAGTGTAGGGGGAATGCAATGCAGCGTGGCACAAGCTGACAAACACGGTTCTTTCAATGGTCAATAACGGTAGGGCCAGCCGAGAGTCGTCCGAGACGGAGAGAATTGAGAATTGGGATCGATCGAAACGGGATACAGGATGCGGGATGGAAGAAAGGTCAAGGTCAAAGACCAAAGTCAGAGACCGGAGTCAGAGGCCAAGGACCAGAAATCAGAAATGTGCAGGTGAGCTGTGTGCAAGTGCTGTACAAGTGCTATGCATGGGATGGACGTTTACTCTAACGAACGAAGGTCGGGATAAAAGGTCCAGGACGGCGGGAAAGGCGTGGGAGTGGGCGATGAGCTGAGCATAAGAGGTTAGGTACTTCAATTGCTGTGTATACTAGGTACCTGGTACTATACCATCCCGGTCAGAAAGTAGTGTAGGTAGGTAGCTGTAGCTGTATTTAGAGAGGTGGTGAGGTAGTAGTGTACTATGTACAGTAGTAGTGTAGGTATTTTGGGAAAAACAGGAACAATATTACCTACCTAGGACAGGGCTATGAGGTATTCTTAGCTTCTCTGGATGCGGTATGGGTGTGCGGTATGGCTACAACGAGCTATGTACACCACGACAGCCGGAAGGAAGGGGTAAAAGAGACAGCGAGGAAAAAAGGAGTCAGTTTATTACGTATTTCGGTATAGTGCCAATAGCGGTAATGTGTGACGAGTGTGGCAGAAACTTGAATTTAGGTCAACACTATACTACGGTAGTGTATACATTGTCAATACAACGCTGATTCACCAGGCGGTAGTACTGCGGAGTACCTCGCCCAACTTACACAAGCGAGCCCGAGCATTAATCAATGCGCACAACACGCCGTCTTTGGCATTCAGCTTAGGTATTTATTTGTCTCACAATAGCTTCCTTTTTCGATCTAGTCATTTTTCCTTTTTTTTCTCTTTAAATCACGGCACCCTCGGGCTATTGAATGTTTGCTCAAAGGTACATATTATGGGGCCCAAGGTACTTGCTTCATATACAATTTAACCTATATGTCCTGTGGCAACTTATGTACCTGTTAGGTAGCGGCCAGAGCCCATCGGGATAGTCTCCCGCTTGCTAACCTAGGTAACTTGCCTTATAGCGTATCTAGGTAGTGTAGATATCAAGGTGTTGTGACCACAAAAGAGATTACACAGAAAATGACCTTTAACTTGGTGTGGCACTTATCTTCAATAACAAACAGACCAAGTCACCAAGTTAGGTCGTGTTGGGACTGCAAATTTTCTGATCAATTTCATCATGATGAGTTGGCTTTGTCGGATGCAGCCTAGGGACAGTACCTAGTCTAGACCTGTCCTGGGGTTGAATCCCATTTCGATGGTGACGTATATGATTGGCCTGAGACGTCTTGCCTTGTGATCGTGTTCTCATCGTGTGCGGACAAAGGTACCATGTACCTTGGGTACCTAGGCTATCCTCGGCACATGTATCTCTCTCTATTCTGTTCTCCACACTACCACATACTATGTACTACTTGATATGACATGGATTACTACAATATATCTACTACACAGTACCTAAGACACACCTAAGGCTCACCGTTTTCGATTGGGGTTCCAGGCCGTTGCGAGAGCAGTCCGTCTTCACCTTTCTCCCTCTCCCCGACTCTACTACATTCTGTAGTAAGAAGCAACCCTATCTAGATCTATTGTCCGACTCCTTATACTACTACCTAGATAGATATGTTGTGTACACGTATCTCAAATATGACGGCACAAATTCTTCCCTTATGATGTCGTCAACATAGAGATCTTCAATGCACGATGCTTGACAGTTGTATACCCATGCCAGTCTGCAACTAGCATGGAGCTAGAAGCACCTCAGAAGTTCTGCCCAGAGGCAATAAAACGTTGATCGCCCAAGTTGACTGATTTCCGAGTCGATCGTTACCTTACTGTACACACTATACATGTGCTATCACCCACTCGCTGCACCGTTGGTACCATATATTTTCATCCATCTACTTGGCCTAATATACCGAGTATAACGTGGTCTCAATTTTAAAAATTATTAAAAAAACCACCAGTTCGTCGTAACACCCGGATATATAACGGGGAGTATCCGTCGTTTAATGTTTGCCTTCGCTTGAACAGGGGAGTATCCACTGCTAACAACCCTGATTGACCCCTGCCTCACTGTCCTCCCTTTTTTTAATACACTATTCATTGGTCCCTTTTAACCATAAGGAGCTTGACAACGTGTGCTTAGACTAGAAAGGAACCCTCAGAAAGCATCCGATGGGTTGACCAGATGGTGGTGAGATGAACACACGTCATTGTAATGATACATACATTAAGTGGTGTGGGTAAACAGATACAGACCTAAGCTCCTAGCCTACCGAATGAACGTAGGCATGGCAAGAAGAAACCAACAGTTAGTGATTCCTACTATTTTGCTATACTGCTGCATCTGCATAGGTAAGTTTGGGTTTATATGGCCGTACAGCAAAATAGGTATCAACACACGGCTTACCGTATAGGTCCATTTCGATAGGTATGAAAATCAAGAAGTCTGGCCGAAGTTTGGCCATACTTTCAATAGTGGTGAAAGTCGTCGACTCCAACTCGGCATACCAAGATTTGACCAGGTCACCCTATCCAAACTTTCGAGGCTCTGTTACCCATCCACTACTAGTACAATTCCGATAAAGAGAATAAGAAGGAACCCTAGTATTTTTTTTCCCCGTTTGGAAAAAGGCAAATTTAGAAAACCATTACAACCTCGGGCAAGGTTACGATACCTAACTGTTGAGTCCAAGGCCAGCAATACCCATGTTGACAAAACCTGCGGAGCTACCTAGGTAGGTTTGGCCTTCTCACACTGAGTAATCGCAAAATCCGACTTTATTTGTTAAATTGTTCGCAAAGCGAAGAGATAGAGGGGATGGATTACTCTATAAGCAAGAAAAAAGAAAAGAAAAATATTTTTAAAAATGAAAATGAAAAAAAGCCTCAATCTAGTATGAACTTACGGCTAATGAGCAACAGGTAGAAGGCAACGACAGAGAACCGCAGAGGAAGAAACGTCAGAATATGGAACGCGGCCCGCCGTGGACGGTTTAGTCCGGAAGGATCCGACGGATTCCCCAAGACGATGAAGAGAAAGCTCAGGCACCTCCAAACTCCGGACTTTTTTACGCTTCCCATCAAACATGTGCTCTGTTGGTAATCAATTTCAATTCGCCTTGACACTAGTGTATTACAGTAATTGTGCCAGTAACACCTACAAATAGTAATGAGGAAGACTCTATATTTCGGTCCTTCTACCAGAGGAAGAAAGGGAGAGCGACAGTGTCAGCGTCGTCAGCACGATTAGAAATTGAACCATCCAAGTACCTACCTACCTATATTATACCGTAATAAGCGAGACGAGACGAGAAGGACTATTCCAGCCCTCGCCAACAGCCTTACCCAAATATCCTCCAGCCTGCATGCAGGCCCGTCACCCTCCATCATGTACGGTAGTGTAGGCCATGGATGTATGTGCCAATCTGGGAAGCGAGGTGGTGTACATGTACCCCGGCAGATCTTGGACCTCTCAGCGATCGACACGCGGACAGGAAAGCCACGCGCGCGCGATTAATTGTCGTTGCTGTCCTCCGCACTACTATCGCGAATGCCACCACACTCGACTAATCGCTATCATCTATCACACATCGACCAGATACGTGGTCATCCCAAAGAGGAGACACTCTTTTACTAGACCCTCCTCAAAAGAGACACACTACTACTACTACAAGATATTCTTGCTGTCGCATCCTAGAGTGCATCTCATCCCCTTGTCAGTTCACCCTTTTCTAGGCTAGGCAAACCCAAGTGTCAGGTTCAAGAATACTATACACTATTATTAAATCCTCACTTTGAGGGTATAGGATGTCGGGTCTCTGAACTCTCGGCTCTCGGCTCTATTTCCTAGAAACCAGGTAAAAGAAGATATTTCGCTCGGACACAATTAAATCCGACGGGACGATCCGCCTAACTCTTTCGCCCATCAAACGAGTCTCCTATTTTCCATTACTAAGTACCATGATTTATTTTTATGCGATCTCTCTTCTGTGCAACCGCACACCAAAATCCCTTTGATTTGTCACAACGTTCGACAAGGCTTCGTCCGCAGACTTAGACTGCCACGAAACGTGTCCGATTGATTACCACCAGAGTCAGATCTGACATAATCCGCCACGGCCCGTTCGGACGGTAACCCTCGTCAGCAGAAATTTCAGCCCCCAAGTTTTCCCCTCCCTCCTTCTTGTCTCTCTCGCGGTCAGTTAGGTCTTATCGGCGTCATGGTCCGTTGACATGGCATCGATCGATTGGGAAAGCCCACCCCTGTCCTGGGGGGTGGTGGTCATCTGCGCAGGAACCCGCGACCCTAATAGGCTCGGGTGCCGAGTTCGATGCAAGCCGCAAGCCCAGGAAATCCCAAGATGTGGGGGGTTCCCTTCTGACTGGAACAACATTGCGCGCAGAGCCAAGCTTTTCCCTTTCCCCTTCTCTGTTTCGCCCAATGCCCAAAATGGTCTTTTGTATCTGCCCCGTCTTTTTTTTTTTTTTTTTTTCTCTTACGCCATGCTCAAGCCACAGCCGGCGCTATAGTGCAAGGGTGGGATTGTGCCTATTCTTGATTCCTGGCCAAGGAGGCTGACACGGTGACGAAATGCGGCATGTCTTACTCTGTCTCCCTCTCACCGGTAGGATTTTTAATTTTTACCTCATTGTTGCGCAGGATGCGTCTTTGCGAAAGCGCTAGGTATGCGAGGGGGAAAGAATGCGCACAGCCAGCCTCGATCCTCTAGGGCCGTAGGTAAGTCTAGTCCACCTTGTGAATCCAGGAGAGCTATAATTTGTCTCGCATCGTCCGCCGTATTTGCGTAGCTCTTGATATGATGTCAAAGGTTTCGTATCATCGCCAATCAGTCGCGTCGGACCTATCATCTTTTCTAGCCGGAAAAAAAACCAAGGAATTTTCAAGACAGCTTTTTCAAAGCTAAGCAATAGCGCTCCGTGGAGGAATTCATCTTATTAAGGGGACAGTTGGTGATGTAACCGCTAGCAAGTCGATACTCCTGACGTCTGTTCGCTAGTCTCTTAAACACCACTCGCGATATATGACATATCTTTATGATATATGTATCAGCCCCCCTTCATTCACATAGTACTAGTATGAGTCTAGAAGGCTAATTAAAGCATTGTATCCGGACCGTTGGCCACGAGGCGCCAACTCTTCGCCATCATCCGAAACAAGACCACGCATGCTCTCAGGAGCACAAGGTACGCAGTACCACCATGGCATTACCGGCGGCTCGTAGAATTTAAAGCGTACGCCCTGTGGCAAAATTATATTTAGCTCGTAGTTTTATTCATCCCTTAACTTTATATAGGCTATCGCAACAACCTATCAATGGGACACAGGGTTCACATATCATGTTGGGCATTGTCTCATCTGGTTGTTCGAAAAAAATATTCGACGCAATCTCTTCATCGCGTAATTTCTACTACCTGCTTAGAAAATCAGTTGTTCTTGACCTCTGCCGGGATGGTTCTATGTCTGATTTCAACCCCCTATTTGGCAGGCTTCCCGATTATCGGCATTCCTATGTTTCGGAAGAACAAGAGTATATGCTGCCAGTAGCTTACCATACCGTGTTGGTGGCTCATCGGCGGTTTCATCGTCTAGCGTGTCGCCATTATCACGGACGCTCGCCCTCGTAAATGGTATACGAAAACACCATATCAAGAACGACGCCCGGCGGCGAAAAGTCGTGGCACCCCGAGTTTACCTCACCCATATTTGAATAGCCGCGCCAGGCGGGAGTTGTTGGCACACGTCATCCCTTCAGGTGTGGTTTGGCGAGCTCAAATGCTGCAACGCGAAAGATGTGTGTGACTTGTACACACAGATGACCACAGCCCGGGCGCGGACATGATGTTGTGTTGCCCTCACCTACGTGCCACTGCCGCGGCGATCGCGTTCCAGGCCGTGCCCACGCTCAGGTTACGTGGCCGGGCCATTCTCGCATTTCAGTCATTATATATCTCCCTCGTTAGTCGCACTCGGGAAGGGAGGACTCGACTCGTCAGAGCCGTCTGTTACGTGATGAGGGTGCCGGCCAGGTGACACAGATGTATAGGCCGAGGTATGGTGGACGAAGAAGTTTTCGCCCCGAGTCCGTGATTCTCTGTTGTTTGAGTTATAGTGTCAAGGTGAGTCAATTCCCGGTGACCTGATATAGGGTTAAGCAAGCATTGTTATAGAAATGGTACATGATATGGTCCTTGCTTCCTGGATTCCGAACATCCTGTATGACCTGACCTTGAACTGCCTTGAGCCGCGCCCGGCACCAGAGCGTCCACAATCATGATGGGCGTCTAGTTTACGGCATATATCCAACACACATATGAGATGCTCCTAGAATCTAAGATGAAATTAAAATCCAAATAAGCAGGCACAAACTTGAAGAGCTCAAGTTCTCATAAGGCGGCTAGCGAGCTAAAGACTAGCATCATTTAATCCGTGACCAGCCCAGCTGCACAACTTTAGCTCCCCAATACATCTGAACGGGGATACTTTCAAAAATCAATGCGGCTCTTGGGAATATATATTGCTAATAAGGCTGTTTATTATCTATGCAAGAGCTGAAAAGGCAGTATAGGCGCTACTAGTACTACCAGCTAAAAAAGCAGTGCAGATCAGGGCCCATACACTTGCATGACAGGAAAAGCTTGCATTCTCGGATTGGTTACCCGCAACAACTCGATGATTTGTAGCTTAGTAGAGACATAAGAAATGGCCCCGACCAAGTAAGATGCTCTCCGAAATATCTTAGGATTGACCAGCTATTTTCTAGCTTATAGTAGTAGAATAGGATGAAGTTACTTGCTGCTGCAGTGAACATGCTTTTTAAGACGGAATCAGACCCGTTAACGGGGCAGCTTTTTTCGAGCCTATATTCTAATTTTAGCAGGCATTACATTCCATGTAGTGCGGTTGATCTATCATCACGGAAAACAACGACAAAAGGAAACACGTAAAAACGACGGCTCGGATCCATCGCCTACATACATTCATCTATACTAACGATGGTATTATTACGAGGTCGGAGTTCTTAGTCATCGTTGATCCACTGAATAAGTGAACAAACAGAACCTATCAACCCAGATCGGAGGGAAGCTACGGGAATGTGAATAAAAAAGGCTAAGGAATTATCTGAATATTACGAGTAGTGGTGCGGTATCCTCCCCGGATCCATGAAACCACAGCGAGGGGACTAGCGAGGACAGATGGGTGCATTACTTCCGGCCGGCGGTGGCTAAAAATGCAGTGCACTACGTGACCATACGACGTCCATATGTGTCCATACGTGTCCATACTTCAAGCTCGACAACAAGTAGGCATATTACTTCCAGCCGGTGGAGGTTAAAATGCAGTGTATGCAGCTGGACTAAATGGCGTCGATAATCGAATATAAGCCGAAATATACGAGTGGCGATCTTCTAATTATTCTAGAAGAGCGATCCGTTCGTGGGAGTGAACATTCGTCAAAGGTCTTACACGTCAAATTGAACGAGTGCAATGTGAGCTTTGGATATAAGGAAGGAAAATAGGCATTTTCTAATAACAATTTTGTAACAATACATAGCGATGTCAGCACACCGTCAAGAAGGATATTAGGAGAGTTGGCATCATCGAGGCATACCCAATCAGCACTGCATGGAGTTGAACTCATAATGTTGCTCGCTACATCATCTTACTCTGTACATACCGAGTATCTATGGAACCAGAGATTCTTACGGCTAATTATCCTCGACATGGGTTTGGGTTGCATAAATGTGCTGTATTTTTTGGTTGGATCTCGCCTCCTGTATCTTGTGAAACGAGCGTGAGCTGACAGGCAAATACTAGGTAAGATGGCCGTGAAATACGGCATGTTTAATCGCCCAACTACCCGGTACCCGGTACTTATTACACGGCCTATAGATGACTGAGCCGGGCTAAAAAGCGGTGATTTTTGTCGAGCAGGAACTTGCATTCGTCGAACGCTGACCAAGCGTGACAGGTGTTTCTAGAAGCATAAGCACAGCCCTAGGGTCTCGACTCATTAGAAGCCAGCCACATGACGAGAGGAGTTACATATGCATAGCCTACTACGACTTGTCCGCAAGAATATACCCATTTGCCAATATTGCTATTTGGTATATAAATTATATTGGCGGATCTTTGGGCCACATCAGGGAATGTGACAAGATATCGACGGGGACGAGTAACGGGTACGGAACGAGATAGTTGTAATCGTACCACAGCTCTCGTCGCTCGCTAAATTTCAAGGCTAAAGATAGTAGCAATCATTCGAGTCCTTAGATACGGACCGGATTAGGCCCGAAAAAGGAAATAATGATTGATTGAGCCTTGAATCGAGCATTTAGCCGGGCTACTTACATCTATGTGGGCTACGGACGGGTATCTAGGTAGCACGACATCGCCGACGGGAGGCAAGATATATTCCCCGAGGTTACGGCAGTATTAAAAAATTAAAATACAACAGCACGCAAACAAGAAAGCGTGGCTACACAGACACTAGATGCTATCAGGTATCGAGATGCACATGTTAGCCTATATTGCATTGCGTAGGTGCTTTCCTATGAACGGGACTCCTGGCTACGATAGAAACCTACCGAGGAACTTGTCGGTGCGCTTAATAGAGTGATTAATCCCGCTACCGCTTGATTATATCGTACTGGTAGGCGATTTCAAGGACAAAGAGAGACTAGATATCAGGCAGCGTGGGGATCATAGCGTGAGCTCCTGACATGGGATATCGGAGTTAGCATACTGAGGATTAAAGGCTAGATTCCGAGGGCATTACTTACCTGAAATCTACCGGAAAATCGTTCGCAGTTTGGTAATAACCACCGGTGGGAGCTCCTAGACCATATTCTCCATGGGATATCAGGCCTTTTCACTACCGGGTATCCAGCTGGCAGACTCCTGTTGAAGCTCTTCTTGCACTGCCCTGGACTGTGTGGCACGTTCTGGACCAGATCGGCGGGTTATAGCTATGCTAAAGAAGATGCAGTCTTTAGTCGATCACTCGAAATCCGATTTCGTACTGTTCTGGCGGTTACCCACTACGTTCGTCTCGATAAGGTATATATTCGTTTGATTAGTGATAGCGAGAAAATCTCCTAAAAACACAGCCATCTTTTTGGTTGCCTAGGCTGAAGCAGTTAGAAAAAACATTGGGACACTCATGTTGAAAAGTCAAGAAACGATATTAGGCTAAGATCGATCTTCTAGAGAGCGGAAATGCATTAAATAAACTATTTCTCTCTCCCTCTCGCTCACCTTTTTTTTTTTTTTTTTTTTTTTTTAAAAAAAAAATAATAGAAAGTAGGATCACGAAACGTGGACTTCAGTGTTGTAGAATGCAAAAATAGACGTTGCGGGAAGTATGAAAGTGACGCTAAGTAGTCTTAAATGATATAGATTCATCCGCCACGAGATATCTATTATTCCGACTACGACTTTCGGTCAATTCGTGATCAATACAGCTCAACGCGGTAGTAGTAGTAATAAGATGTACGCTAGACAACTTTTAGCTGAGCGAGGCTAGAATTGCAGTGAAAGCTACGAGACCCAAGGCGAGGCTACGAATGCGGTGAGTCGTGGCGCCTTATTTAGGCGTTTTACCTATTCTTATCATTCGAACCTGTCGGTCGGGGCTAAAAATGCAGTGCATATATCTTGCGCATATTCCTAAGAATAGGATATGTTTGGTTCATCTCCTCATTCAGAGGCAGGTAGTGAACATTATATCGTCATCGGAGGTCGTCGGAAATGACTAAGCGCACCCGTGGCGATGAAGCTGTAGTCCGTTTCTGTTTTGTTCTACCTTAATATAGCGGCCTTTATTACCAGTAGGTCAGTAGGCTGGCTGGATGGAATCATTACCTGAAAAAGGGGACCTCGCGACTTGAAGACACCGACCTACGATACAGTGGTTGCCAGAACGCAGGAACCAAACGTACAATCTCATCGCCTGCGGCTGTGTACTAGGTTAGATAAGTACTGTAGTATAATGAGGCGGCGGGGCTTCCTACACCGTAACCGAAATGTTCTAGATGCAAACCACGCGCCCGCTAGATACCTGACGTCACCACGCCTCATTCATTACGTCTATCGGCGACGGCCCCTGGACTCCTCCCTTGCAGAACCGATGCCGTGGCGCATAATATACATTGACGCCGCAAGCCACGGGGTGCAGATCCGGGCCGAGCGAGATCTGTGGAAGGACATTCAGGCTCTCGGAGGCTTCTCAGGCTGCATCTTGATTACACACCCCGCGGGTATTTCCTCGAGTAGACAAGTGGCGTTATAGCTCCATGCCTAAGCTCCTAGGTTAGGTTAACATATTTCCTGCGTAATACTAGGGACATAGGTAGGTACACCGCACTGGCGTGAAGCAGCGCCGGTAGACGAGGGAGTGCAAAATATGCTATGAAATCAATACAACCCGGTGATCGTCGAAAGGGATGGACCAGTTCTTGGCTCTAAGCTACACACTAACAACTGAGTACTGGGGTGTTGGTCGGTCGATCTTGTTTCTGACGATCATCACATTACATCACAGCATGCGAGATGATCACGACGCTTTGCAGTCCTAACGCTAGCGAGACGAAGCGTTATCTTGCCTCGCACGAGGTCGATCCAGAGCTAAGCTAGAAAGAGCACTACAAACGGTAAGATGGGACTATACAAGCCTATGTATGTACATATTGTAACTATGTATCTAGCGACACGAAACCAACAAGACGAGGAAGGGTGGGGAGCAAACAACCTCATGATACTGTCATAATCAATGTCTTAGACAATCGACGTAAATTCGAGTAGATGGCATATTATTCCGGACCGCAATGTCTTAAGGCTTTTCTATTTTCACATATATACATATATATATGACGTTCAATATGAATGAGCCAGGTTTCAAAAAAAAAAAAAAATCATCTTTTCTCATTTCTGTTCCCGTAAATCGTTCAACCGCATACCTAAGCCGGCCCGGATCCTAGCCGACAGCAAGTCGCCTTAATCCTCTTCGACATTACATGCATCCATCATTCAAATACGGGACTCCAAAATCAACGCAATAATAATAAGTGTACCCAGACCAAACATGGAATCCGCGCCATACAAGATTGGGGTATGTAGGAAATTCGAGCCAAAGTTTTCGATCCCGGCGATGCAAGTGAAGCCTTGGTAGTTATATGCAATACTACCGAGGGATTGAAGAACGAGAATCAGCAATTTTATTCTTTGATAGATTCCCCCACATGCTCCTCCTTCTTGGACCATGCCGAAGACGCCCAGCCCATCCAACTCCCACGTTTGTTTTCGACCTTCTCGGGTGCGTTCTCCTGGACGAGACGTAATGGACGCGGCTTATTACCCGCAAGGGTTGTCGCCTTCTCGGAGCTAGCTACGCTTGCATGGCCACTGCTTGCGCGTGGTGGGCTCGAGGTCGTACCCTCGGCCGAGGCAGAATCTCCGCTGACGCTGCTAGTCTCGCTCCGCATTCCGGGGAAATTGCCGGCACTTGGGGCACCTTGCGACGATGGCACTCGCGGTGTAGATACACCTGAGAAGAAGGACGCAGAGTTACGCGGGTTACTGAGTGTCGGGGATAACGGGCCTTCGGGACCCTTATACATGGCATTCACAATACCGGCTGCGCCTGTAAACTGTTCGCTCATCGGACGCCCACCCCGGCGCGTACTCTGTGAGCGGCCTAAGCTAATCGGGATACTCGGCGCCGTCTCAGGGTTACTATGCGCCGAGTTTTGCGCTGGCATCATCGTCATAGGACGGGGCTTAGGTCGAACCGTATTTCCAACCGTATTTCCACCCGTGGCAATCGATCTGGCACGCTGAAGAAGCGAAACTCCCACGCCTGGTATCTCGGATGGTGGAGGTGGGGGAAGATCCTTTTGTAAGTTGGCAGAGGACTTTGCGTCGGCTGATTGGTCGAGGATATGCTCGAACTCCTGGTGTTGCAATAATCGTTCTATGATCTTATTGATATATAGGGTCAAAGCCTTATTCTGGTCTTTCATGGCACGGAGCTCGGCCTCTAGTCGGCGTGTCGGGTCTTCGCCCATCTCAGACTCGTCGGCTATGGAACCAAGTTCATCTGCTAGACTTGTCCCCGGTGTCAGGGCACCACCTGTGCTGCTTCTACCTTCCAAGGCGTTGAGGGCATCCTGGTTGGCGGCGACACCCATGTAATTGAAGTCACCTTTGCCAAAGTCACCGTGGAGTGTCTTCTCTTGGAGAAGTAGCTGATATGATTCGTTATCTTCCATCAAGCGTGCGTTCGCCATTCGGGCTTCCATGAGGAGTCGTTCCACTTCGTGTAGCCGTCCGCCGCCTTGGTTCTCTGACTCTACAAGTTTGATCTGAGCTTCTGCTAGTTCAAGACGCAATGATTCTATAAGCTTGTCTTTCTGAAGCAGCAACTTTGAATTATTACGAGAATCACTTCTTTGGATCGAGGAGGGCGGTGCGAAGTTGCCGCTTTCGACGCTGGGAGAGTTGTTGTTCGCTGCGGAGCACATGTTAGCATTCCTGATACGTAATAAAGAACAAGTAAGCATGCTTATCGAACTTACATTGCCTGGTTGATCTATACTCATCTTCGGCGTTGCGCTGATTCAAGGTCTCCTTTAGTCGGTTGATGATGGTCTGCATCTCCTCTTCTCGGTTAGACATCTCTTCCTTCTCTTTCATCATGGAGCTCCTCTCGGCTTCGTAGATGGCCTCCATTTCGCGCATTTGCCTGGCGGCCTCTCTCTTCTCATTCCTTAGAGTTTCGATCTGTTCGTCGTTCTCATGGGCCCTCTCTTCTAATTTGGCTTGTTCATGGAGGGCCTCATCAAGCCGTGACTGTAAGACTTCTGCCTGTTTTCTGTACTGCTCAGACGTGGCATCGGCTTTCTGCAGCCGTCCTTTGAGGTCGTCGATAAGTGCGACAGTCTCGGCACGTGCATCGGCGTCGACCCGGGAGGATATGCTGAGTGATGAGGTGGCTCTGTGTGCAGCAGCACGTGCTGACACGGGAGTGCCAGCGCGAATGGATCTAGTTCGTGTTGGAGTACCGCTGACAGTCGCATTCGTAACAGTGTTGTTGATGGAGGCCGAGGACGTGGGGGTGGAAGCTCGGGGTGTCCTCGAGGCAGCCGGGACGTGGTTATTATCTGTCGAGGGCACTCGGCTAGACGCCGAGGAGCTCGGCTTCTTCGTCGCAGCGGACATGGTGTGGACGCGGATGGTCTTGCCAAAACTATTTAAACATATACTGTCTAGCAATGAATGGTATGTGGTATGTGGGAGCAGCAGCAGCGAGGGGTTGCGGTGACGACGGGCGGTTGCTGCGTCGATAGCGATAGAGAGTGGAATGCTGGATGTTGGAGAGCTTTCAGATGATTCAGAATATCTATTGTATTTTCTTCTTGTCCTTTTTTTGCCCTTTTCGGTCTTTTTGTTGTGTCGCACTGAGCTGGCAATGTGGCTCCCGGTCAGTGCCCGCCCGGTATGTAATGTAATGTAATGTGATCTGATCTGTCTGGTGTGCCTGGGGGGGAGAGAGTCAGTCATTGAACGTTGCCGGGCGGTAACTGTAGCGTACCTAGTAGGCGGTTAGGGTGTTGTCTAGTGGAAACGTGCAAAGGTAGTGGTGTACAGTGGCATAGGGGTCAGGGGTCGTGTGGCTTAGAATGCGGTACAGAGTCTACACTAACATGCGGTAGCACCCTAATTTAGAATTTGACTGAGCCCTTTTTTCCAACAAGCCTTGGTTCGACGACTCCGTGGTCACCATCATGTATTATACTACAGACATCATGTACTTCCGTATGGTGTGGTACAGGTACTATACCTACAGAGGGAAGCAAGATACTTGGCATCGAGGTTCGAGTATAGGAGTATTGTCTAATCGAGATTGGTTAGCTTCATCTAGGCCCACTCAGCTTCTTTGTCTTGAACCCATTGAGGCTACTACTATATACAGTATAATGTGCCATCTTGAGTCGCTTTGAGGATCAACCTGATTCAGTCCGATCTCATAGAGCTCGAGTCGAATCTCTCGTTCCTACACTACATGGTAGGTATCTCTGTAGTACGGTATTTGTGGATGGATCACCGGAAAACGAAGACGGGCAGGACGGGATCTGTCAGAAGAACATGGCTATATTCGTATGCCTGATGCACTTATTCGGCTTAGACTACTCTTCATCCACTCGCTTTAATTACCGCCGTTATGCTGACTGACGTCTCTAGCGATCCTGTGCCATTTATAAGTTAGGGTCTTGTATAACATGAATTCCCTTCAAACATCTAATGAAACATTCTTCTATCGCATCATGCGCTCTGAAGGCGAGTATTTTCGAGTTAGGACGGTTTTTTACTAACTTATCGAGACATGTGAAGCTGCTACTCTGAGGTATCATCTGCTCTGGGATTCTCAGCACGTCTAGCCTCGGGATGTAGCGTACCTAGGAGGCTTTATACTACCTACAATAATAATATGACAGCTGAAAACTGATAATATGCAAGTTCATGCAGCTATGAGCAGCTGTGTTGACCAAGGCTCGTTGATCCTAGAGCTTCCCGTACCGCTGCAGCCTTGATAGGCGACGATTGGCGGCTACCTACATTACGCCACAAACGCGATCTTTTGTACGACGGCTAGAACCATGGTATTCCTCCAAATATCCAAGTATAATACTCTTGAACGACTTCGACAGTACGACCCGCGAGAAAGCTTTTGTTGAACCCTCCGAAAATATATAAGACCTAGTCCTTCTTCCTGTCCCTTTCTTTTGGCGGGCCAGAGCTGCGTTGAGAACTAATTAGAATTACTTCTATCTTGGTGGCGCACATGCTGGTAAAAAAGTTTAGTTGACTGGTCATCTAGTCTATAGTATAGTTTGACAAGGGTTGACATAGGGGTAGCCAGTCCTTTGAGCATAAAATTGACTCGTGTGAGCTGCTGTCTGGAATTGAAGGCGGTAGTGTACGGAGGTTGGGGTCAAAAGTCTCCATGCTCTTTGACAATAGCCCATAGTGCAAATAAATTAAACCATATACGGTCTAACGGCTCGGCAAGACCGTCGACAGCCCGACTCAAGCCCGGCAAGGCATCTACTAGGCCAGGGCCCCTTACTACGCTGTCGCTAGTGGTAGCTATATCCTACCTAGTTCAAACGTACAGCGCAATTAGTGGCTTGTTATGCCTAGGCAGTACCTAGGTATTATTTTACCAGCTGTAGGCGGCCCGAAATACTGCATGCCGAGCCGTTAGACCGTATATGGTTTAATTTATTTGCACTATGGGCTATTGTCAAAGAGCATGGAGACTTTTGACCCCAACCTCCGTAGAGCTTGCCTAATTTGGGCGTTGAATATCGACACATAAAAATCCAGCTCTTGTTACGTACGATATGCACTACTACTGTGGCTCATGCAGAGGGAGTATCTTTGACTGACACTAGGAGTCAGTGCCTTGGAGTTTGATATCTGCTCTGCTGTCTGACACGTGCTGTAAATTAATGCTACTACTTTCGATACGGTTGAGAACAAAAGCATATACTATCAATGGACTAACTGGCATGTGCAATGATCTCGAATGTTTTAAGTGTGTATACGATGGCCCCCAATGTTCAACTAGCTTTCCCTGGATGTTCGCGTTTGATATTTTTAACACTGCGAGGATACGGCACGAATTAGATTATCGTTGCCCATGGCCTTGCCGTAATCGGCTGTTGATGGTAACTATATATCTAAGTCTCAATTGTTTGCGATGCAACAATCCGAGGACCGTCTGGAGCGTCTACGGGGCACAAGGGGCGAGCAGCACATATCAGAGATTCTTCAGAGGGCCGTCCTGTTTCCAAACAGGTTGCGTAATACTTGCTAGAAAAAGTGTATTGGGTATCACTCGTGATCATACTCGATAGGCCGAGTGCTAGGTATGGCGCGTCCAGACACGAATCTGGATGCCGCTACTGGACTACGAGAACCCAATTTCCTATGCTATCATTGCTCACATGAAGAGAATACGTAGCGATCCTAATTCCCGACGGATAATCCTTTGCCCGTTTTGCCGACACCGTTAACCCAAACGCCGTTTTGTGGATGCAAGTCAAACCTAAGCCGCCTGGTCGCTCAGGATATCGGAGTCACCGGCATCGAGGATGGCCATAGTGGAGCAGGAGTACAGTTTACCGACTGTTGTTGCTAATGTTAGTAGATATTCCGGTGCGATAGACGAGTTGTGAGACACATGTGCCTCTTGGGCGGCGACTTACGGGATGTTCCGAGTTCGATCTATATCAGTATCAAGTTAGCCGGATGTTGTACCCTCCAAAGCCCGAGCAAGGCTTTTTCTCTGGGCTAGGATGGCGGTCCATTGAGTAGACCAATGGACCACCATCCCCTACGAGTTTGTAGAAGATTGAGTGATGGGATTTAGGATTGACTTACGTTGGTACCCTCGAAATGGTGGACGGGGGTCTTGGACAACATGGAGTAGTACTCAAGCTCGGACTTGCGGAGAGGAGGAGTGTTTCCGGCAATGATGACCAACTTGGCCTTGCCAGATCGCAGGCTCTTGAGGGCTATTGCATTTGTAAGCGTCCAGTATCGACTAGGTGATGCGAGAAGACGGCAATCGACATACAGGACTTGTAGCCAAGCGTGATTTTACCACTCTTTACAACAAGGGCCAACTTGCTGTTGATGGAGCTGGCGTCCTTTCTAGCCTTCTTTGCCATTTTTGCGGATTGAAGCCTCGTTCGGGACGGGTTGGGACTAGATTTCGGGGATGTTGTGGTGGTGATGGTGGACAACGAACGAAGAACTTCAATCGCAAGAAAGTTGCCTTTTTTTCCTTACCAAGAATTTCGCCTAGCTTACGCTAGAATGGTCCTGACACTAGTAAATTCATTATTTGCAGTGCGCATTGTAGCCCTAACCCCACATCTCCCGCCTGGCTGCCTTGAGCCAATGAGATTCCAAATACTGGACCCACTCTAGGTGACTCGCCTGCTTTGAAATCAACTCTTGATTTTTGCCATTCCCCGGAACTTCAAAGAGAACGGTTCGGGCTCCTTCAATCTGTCGACACACAACTAACCTCAACAACATCTACGTCACATTCGCGAAACTCTAGACAAGATGGCGCGTCGTCCCGCTCGTTGCTACCGATACTGCAAGAACAAGGTAAGAAAGAACAGGCTTTAGACCTTCGACGAGATATATTTTGAACTTGTACATCGTGTGGCCTCGTTCCCTCGCAAATGTTGGAATGGCCGCATTGGTTTCTCCTCGTATCCCGGGACTTCTATCACCATTAGACCTCGCATCATATTCCACTTCAAATCGCGGACCTTTGAATCTCGCCCTGTATTGACTTGAACTAACGTGTTCCAAAATAGCCGTATCCCAAGTCCCGGTTCAACCGTGGTGTCCCCGACCCCAAGATCCGCATCTTCGATCTCGGCCGGAAGAAGGCGAACGTCGATGACTTCCCTCTTTGCATTCACATGGTCTCCAATGAGTACGAACAACTGAGCTCTGAGGCTCTCGAAGCCGCCCGTATCTGCGCCAACAAGTACCTCGTCAAGCAAGCCGGAAAGGAAGGTTTCCATCTCCGTGTCCGCGCCCACCCCTACCACGTTGTCCGTATCAACAAGATGTTGTCGTGCGCTGGTGCCGATAGACTGCAGACCGGTATGCGTGGTGCCTGGGGCAAGCCTAACGGCACTGTCGCCCGTGTCAACATTGGCCAGATTCTCCTCAGCGTCCGCACCCGTGACTCTAGTGCGTATAACCATCCAGGTTTTGGGAAAGTTGTCGTTGTTGCTAACAAAGTTAGACCGTGCTATCGCTCTCGAGGCTCTCCGCCGATCCATGTACAAGTTCCCTGGCCGCCAAAAGATCATCATCTCCAAGAACTGGGGCTTCACTCCCCTCCGCCGTGAGGAGTACCTCGAGAAGAAGGCTGCTGGTCACATCTTGGTCGATGGTGCCTACGTCCAGTTCCTTCGCAACAAGGGTAAGCTACAGGACAACATGCGACGTTTCCCTGAAGCTTTTAGCGAGGCTTAGAGAGTTACTTTGTCGTGTTGTTAAGCAAATCTGGGATGGGGGCTGGTGTCATTCGGTTACCATAGTACTGTGCCATAGCAGTCAACAGGGATCTTGCATTTGCACTACACCTTTTATCAAGTTTTCATTCCAACGTAAACTGTTAGTGTCAAACTGAGTATATGACATGAGATTCCATATCGATATGAATCATGAGCCTTCCTTGACCCCGGAACCTCGATAATTCTCACCGCAATTAGTATTTTGTCCAAAGACGCGTAGAATTTCTACAAGTAGTCTACATGATATCACTGGAAGCGTGCTGGTTTACGCTTGGAGGAGCCATTAAAAAGTGGCCACCCTAGATAACACTCATATTTGTAAGTTCACGGGGGCGCCGACAACGAGAATGCTAATACTTTGATGATAAAATCTGATGTGGCAAGACTGGAAGGATGGCTTGTTCCTCTGATTCGATGACTTCGGGAGATACCCCAAGTATTACGATACTCACCATATCCAGCTTTAAACCGATGTGAAGTGCCACCAGACAGTTGGTATTAACTATCAAAGACGGTAATCGTTGAGTACGATTCCTTGGGCGTTTCTGTTTCTGTTGGCTCAAAGAGCCAGTTTTCGACCAACCACACTGGGCTTGACGGGCTCTCACCCGCATGAAATAGCCTGTACACTACACCTGTAAACTTGTCCGAATCGGAAGCAAGACAACATATGCACTACCCATCTTATCTACTGTATATGCAGGGGGTTGAAATAACAGGATGGATGTGATGGGTAAGCGGTCCCTTGTTTTGGATACTACACTGCAATACACGTATTTCCTCACCTAATATTTGCCTGACCAGTTGGCTGATTTTGCTGCGTCAGCCAGCCAGTAGTCGGCTCAGGATCGGGATGTCGGAATAAGAATAGTACTACTACTGGGCGACAGTGGTAATTGCTGGGATGACAAGAGGGTGGACAACGAACGGGATACGCCGCTCACGAACAAACGCGGGCACTGCGCAGGTACCCAGATACGTGATGATGATCAGACTGACCGACATTCGATGATGCGGTCGGGTGTTGACGGGTCATGGCATCATTCAACCGGCGTCTTACGTCGATTCACCTCGCCCAAAGTCTGTTTGCGGACCTTGAATGCACTAGTCCCGTGTTTCCATCTCCCACCTACCGTCTGACTAAATAGTGAGTTGGGTTCGATTCCTAACAGCGCTATTGGTATTCGCTTTTAGCTCATTTCTCCCAACCCAACCGCTAAGATAGCTACGGTCAGTACCTAATGCGTGGTAGTTGGCGGGTGCTGACCGGGATTCGGGCAGTACCTAGGCACTATTTGGGGCCCGTAGGCTGCAGGCTGTAGGTGTTAGGTCCAAATAGATAGCGTCTGATAGCAGATCCCCACCAACTATATACCAGGTATTTACCTACTTAGGTTAGAGGTTAGGTACACTAAGACAGTTGGCACTTGGCTGTCTCAACTCTAAACTGCACTGAACACTGAACAGCCCACGCGACTTTAAATAGGTCATCGTCACTAACCGCCCCCCCCAGCCTGCCCAGGTGACACAAGAGATATCCCGCCTTGTCTTTATTTTCCTCGTACCCAACCTCTTGCTGTCCGTCTGTTGCCTCTCTGCCTCATCTTTGCAGTATCTCTACAATATGCACCCAATACTTCATTACTACCTCCTTGTTTTTAAATAAGAAGTTCTACTATATCGCCCTGAGAAGTTATCGGACCGGCTAACCCCCAACCAACCAGCGATATTAGGACCTCCGATATCTCCCCGGGGTCAACATAAACCATAACATTCAACATACGCGTCCAAGTTTTACCTGTGGTGCAACAAAAGTAGTACGACTTGTGACTCTGTTCCTGTCGTCGTGTATCTTGGGTGATATTAATTGGGGTAGGGTCTGTCCCCCTTAGCTGGGCGATTATTATCTAATCCTTATATTCCAAAGGCAGACACCCAAACAACAATGGCATTTCACCAGCCTACTCGTCAGGCTACGCAACGACCTTTTAGACCTGCGCTCGAGGAGAACAATCAAAATCGATCTCAATCGGCTGACGCCACTCAACCTGCCGAAGAGTCTCAGACATGGGTTCTCTTTTCACCGGCGACTGATGCAGGCACTACATCCTCGTACCTAACATCGACCCATGGTTCCAATATAACACCAGGCCGCCCGCGATCCAATGACTTCGGGAGCCTCGACACAATCGCCCCGTCTGAAGTTAGCGCGGGGCACCAGCGTTCCGATAGCTTCGTCGATGCGGCTGAGGACGAGGATGACGCCGAGTTAGATAGTCTCGATAGCCACTTGCCCGAGTTTCGATCAACTCCTGACTTTTACATATCATCAGAAGCAGGACCCCATTCGACACCGGTTTTGCCGACACATGATGGGCTAGGCTTGTTCCGTTTGGAACAGCCGGGCATGGGCGAGGAGGTCCAGAATAGGCTCTACGCGTTCGAGCAATATAATCCCCGGCGGATTAAGAGACGGCGGGAAAGCTTAGACTTGGCGCGAACCGAACTCGAAAGCGAAGAAACCCAGGAAATCGACAGGATGCGTAGAATAGAATCCTGGCGTCTGGAGCAAAGCCGCTATCTCTTAGAGGAAGTTCAGAAAGAAACTCGAAGACGACGTCGGTCGATGGCTAGTGCGTCAAATACGCCTCAGGCCGTCCAAAGAGCCGAAGACGCAACGCTCAATACTGTAGGCGGAACGACTGAAGGAAATGTAGACGAAGAGTGGCACGAACAGAACTTGGGCGATTTGTCTGAGAACCGTGATAGCATATGGAGCCGCATTACTCGTAAGGTGATACAAGACCTCATGGGAATCGACGACAAGACGTTGTGTATCATTTTCGGCGAAGCACTTCCCGATGAGGAAGAACTCTCTACGACACCAAAAGCATCGGCCATACCATCACTAAAACGTGGTGATGATAGTATATCTCGAGATTCTGTACCGGATTCCAGCTGGCAGTTGAAGATGCTCGAAAGAGTGGCCAAAGAACTAGGCCAATTGGTCCATCAGCTTTCTGGACATCCTGGGGCATTTACAACCTTCAACCGGATACAACAGATGCCTATCCCCTATGCAGGTCTACCTGCTATCCCCGAAAGTACCAACTACCCAGGATCCGGTGTAGCATCACACGAGCCTACGATTCTACCTGAATTTCAGCCGACAATCCCGACCTCAAAACCAATTGACATACCACAAGCGCGCGCTCCCTCTAATCCTGTTCATGGCAAGTCACAATTACAGGCAGACAATGGCACCGTTTTCACGCAGGATGAGTGGGAGCAAGACCTCGATATTCGGCTTGTATTCCGATATCTACGGTCGCGCTTCTTACCGCGTTCTAGTGGCAGTAGTGCGCTCTCTGGCACATCACACTTAGCAGCATCGACAACGAGCACGCATGATGCAGCGGCAAAAGCGGCAAGAATTCGCCAACATCATCCTCTAGTGTCCCGAGCCCGTAATGTAGAGAGGCGCAAGTCCAAGTCGACGACTGTATCCAACCCGACACTGTTTAGACCGGCGTCGAGCTGTGCAAGTCAGAGCACGCGCCGGTCAGTCAGACGGAGCAGCTGCTCATCATCTCGACATTACTGGGATATCGGTGGATCCGTCGGCACTGGTTCTATGATTGCCACGACGGGACCCATGGGAAGCTGGGGTGAAGTTTAACGAAGCTGACGAATGAGCCAACATATTATGCCCTTTTCACGTACACTACGCCATCTATGTATAATTATATATAAATATAAAGCCGTCCATCACGGCGCTGGCTTGTTTAATCGCCAATAGGAAAGTACCTACCATATATACCTATCTCAATCATGCCAATAACATAATGCCATCCGAAATGCGGTTGGTAAGTTTGCAATGCTTGTGAATCTGGCTCAAGTCAATGTGACTGGCTACCTAGCTATGTTGAGTGCTGCAATCTCGGTGGCATTCACGGGCAGACAGAGTCCGGAGTGGTTCCGAAGTAAACCACCGAAGGGTATTTGTTGGGAAAATACAGTATGTCTACGCTACATACCAAGTTGCGAAACTAGTCTATGAAACGAGGCGTACAGATCCGCCTTGTTTTCATGAACTATGACTCCTGATACCTGCATCGATTGTTATAGAATCTGGCCGATTGCATACGCTTTGATAAAGGGATGGTGTGTCTCAATTTCGAGATGAGGCGGCGGCGGCAAGTGAGATTTTTTTTCATACCGACCAAGTCACTTTCCGTGAACGAGCTCAAGCTCAAGGGCCAGGTTCGGCGGTGGACGCGGAGGAGCAACTTGTGTCGGGACTTGTCGAGTGTGCGTTTGTACGATTGGCCTCGCGGTTCGAGACACAGGGGTGTGGGAAGACGGCGGGGCCAATGGGGAGGACTGCCGCTTCACTGGTGCGCGCGATCCCTGCCTGCTTTGGTCGCCTCTTATTCGTTTTTTTCGAAGCAAGCCCGGCGCGCGTTGAAGTGCATTTTGATCCTACACTACCTCGCGTGTGCATGGGGCCGAACGATGATCACCCCTACGTCCATGACTCTTCAAGAATGTACTATGTACGTGAGCGCTTACGCACTTTATAGGTTATGTTTCTACCTACCTCTCTGCCTAGATGAAATATCTAGGCAGTGTATGCAATACCTGCAGTCCTCACCCTACACTACAGAGTACACTATAACCTACCTTACCCTACTCCAAGTTTCCTGCATGTTTGGTCTGACAGAAACGGTATAAGTCATCGATTCCACTCCACTACCCTTCGAGCTTGGCTTTCGGTGGATACTCAACGTGTAACCACCCCTGATGCCTGTGAGTGGTACTGTAGATACAGGTAGAGACAGGTAGATACTGTGCAACTGTGCTTCCCCATCTCCTCTTTTTATCGTTTGTGGTCACCCGTGTGTCTGTGTCTGTCTGTGTCTGTCTGCATCTGGAGGCTGTCAAACTTGAACCCATCTCCACCGTCTGCCCAACCAAACCAACCCCACCACATCCTTCCCTCCCACTACCTCTACCTACCTACCTTATCGACCCTGTGTCGGGCCAATCCTAGGCGGACGCCTCACTTTTTGGCAACTTCAATTCCTTTCGTCGCCTTCAGCGTTCGCATTCCTCTTTCAATACATACGCCTAGTTTAGCGGTTGTCATGTTTTGTATTTAAGCTCTCCCTCGTCCTCTTCGCTATATAATCTGGTCTTTTTTTACCCCGACTTTATTTATATACGCATTGGTCAGTGTCTGTTTGAGTGGGCTAAGCCTCAGCTCGTCGAGCGGACAGACAACGCTGAGCTTGAACTAATAGAACGCAGTCATGTACTAGATATATCCGGATCGCGACCTATCGGTGTTTGGGCACGGTCGCTCGCGCAGGGTTCCGATATCCTCACGACCACCACAGCGCTGCGCCCGCCGCGACAATAAATACCAAGCTCTCCCCATCGTTCTCGCTCCGCTCCGTCGCTCCCTCCATCACCTACAAACCTCCAATGCCAGCGACTGTCGCTCGAATAGCCCAATGGCAGGACCCGCCCCTGATTTCCAGCTGCCAAATACTTCATTCTTTAATATCTATGCCGATGCGCCCCTGACTACCCCTTCGCCCAACCTTCCTGGTGGCCCATGCAACTATGTTGATTTGACTCCTGGCGCCAGTGGGCATAAATGTGGATGCCGTCGTTTCTGGAGTCGCGCCTCCTTGGGCGGGCCAGAGAGAGGGAGCCCGGTTGGATTCCCACCCGGATTTGCCAATGGATATGATGACCAGACAGTTTGGTGCATGTGTTCCCATCATGCCTGCTTCCATGATGATGCTCGCGATAGTCAAACCCCGGTTCCAACCCCCGCTGTCGCATCTATCTACACGAATGGCCAGGAGAATGAACGACCCAGAGCTAATCGCGAACCCCTCACACCCGTAGTTACGGATCTATCTTTCAACCCCCCCGACCCCGTAAGTCAGCACCTGGACTTGAATGCGGTTAGCAATCCTGATCTTGCTTCTCGTGGACATGAAAATGCGCGGTTAGGTGAAACCTCGCAACCTTCAATGCCCGATACGTTAGCCTGGGCTAGCCTCATTCATTCGGAACCTACTCAAGCTAGCCCACTTCATCCGATACCTAGCCAGTGCCTCATGGCATCACAGCCGAGTTCAACTACATCCTCTACACGGATAGCATATCTTAAGCCATTCGCTGGAAAAGGATTACAGACACTTAGTGGTGTCAGACCTACAAGACTCGAGCCACTCCAGGAAAAGGAAAAGAGCCAAACCGCAGAGCCAGAGAATGAGGATGCCATTGAACCTGATACTGACCAGTCCGTGGACGATGCTCAGACCGTAACCAATACCCCTCGGTCAACAAGACATAGAGATATGATTGATGGACCAGACCAATCACTTACCCCAGGGATAACCCGCGATGCATATCATTTGCTATCTAACAATGTCAAGGGCCATGAGCAGCGCATTGAGAATCTTGAAAACATTTCGTTTTCTGCTGCTGCTCATGACGCATGCCATGAGAAGCATGACCAAGCCGACCTGAGACTCACAGAGCTGGAGTCGCGCGTAGAGGAGGTTGAAAAGGCCCTCAATGATAATGCAAGCCATGCTTCGGGTCACAGTTGGTCTAGACGTGAAAGGATTGATGACACGGCAGCTAGCGTTGTGTCAGTCTCAACTAGCACGGGGAGCTATACCATGGATCGTGCAGAGCTTCAAAGCGAACTCCAAATCTTGAAAGCCCAACTTAGCCAATTACAGGGCATTTCTTCTTTCCCTTCCTCCACGCAGCCCTGGGAGGTCGAGGTTGTCTTTCTTCCTTTCCCCCTCAAGAACATATGGTTGTGGTCACGTGACTTTGGTAGCCAACGCCTCTCGAATGGTAATTTGGCGGAAACCGATTTATGGATACAGCTGCCTAACAACTCTGAACCTCAGTCCCCAGACTTTAGTGATTGGGCTGGGCCAGAGGCCGATTCGGACTGGCTGCTGGGACGTGCGTGTTCGTCCGACAATATGATCGGGCAGCGATTGAAGAGTCGTGGCCTGGTGAAGAACGTCACAGTTCGTGGTCCTGATGCTAGGAGCGTGCAGCAGGCCATGTCAGAAGCCTTTGGAACGCTCTTTCGGACATTTTCTCGAATGCAGGCGAACGTACATCACGGATCTACTGTCCACCATCGCGTCGCCAAATTTCTGGGCTTACAATCACCGTGGATCCCACTACGAAAGCTTCATAAAGATTCCAGACTTCGTTTCCTCACGCCCGCTGAGATGGTCACACCCGTTTCATGGGACGTCCAGTTCCTCGCCTCGAGCGTCGTTATGAAGTCGCACGGCACGCATCGCCTTTTCATCACCCATCCCGAGGCGTACCTCCAGAATCAGGACGCCTACGAAAACGGATGGACATGGCAGCGCCTACGCGAATTGAGCCGCGTCTACGGGGACTCACAAAATAGCCAGGAAATTCTTGAAGGAGACGCTAAAGAGGAGTGCTGGACCTGGAATGATATTTTAGATGAGCCTCTAACTTCGGCTGGCCATATTTTCAGCGTACAGGTGGCGCAGGCATCCGCGCAAGAGCACTGGCGAGCCATGTCTACCGTAGCCTCTTCGCGAGACCTCTTTGCTACTGCCAGGGGCCCATCCCCATCCATCGTAAGTAGGCGCTCTATTTCACGAGCGCATTCCCCAGCCGTGCTTCGAGAAAGAAGATCCTCGAAAATCCCCGGTATACGAACCGCTTCTGTACCACCTCCTCTCCAAACTCTAGTCTCCCCAGCGATTGCGAAAAGGCGGGTTACAGCACAAGTCTATCCAAATGAGCGACACATCTCACCCCGGGCAGCTCAAATAGTAGCACTAGCCAAACGTCGTAGCGGTCGCTCCCCGGGTCTTCGCCCGCACTGGGACCGGTTATCTCCGAGCTGGAGTACGTCGCCTACCCCTGCACCCCAAATACCCGGGCGGCGTGGTACAACTCCTTGCTACGCCACACCGCGCAGCAATGCAGCTTTTGTAGACACAAGGCCTGGTCGGGGCGATGTCAATATTCTTAAAGATGATATCGACGATTTTAATATCGCCGAGGGTGGTAGTAATGCAGACGTCTACGAAGACGACGTTGATGAAAACGACGAAAATGATGAAAATGAGGCAGATGGGGACGATAGCTCTATGGCGGACCTCGGCGACGATTCATACCACAGTCAACCGCATGAGTCCTGGCAAGACGGCCAGGCGCCCGAGGATGAACCTTGGCCTGGCTTTGATGATGTTGAAAACCACGACCCAGATGTGAACATTCACGTGGATGATGATGCTATGACGGATGGTGATGCTAGGGGTGTCTTGGCAGCAGCCGACGCGGATGAGCATGAGAACCAGAGTCAAGGGTCTAGTGCGCCGAGTGAATACCCAAGTAATCAACAGCCGTGGATCACTAGTGGGGAGTTCAGGGTTTTTGAGGACAGGTAAAAAATATACGCCACTCGACTTCCCTCAGAATTCCGCATTAGCGAAGGCCTTTTTTTTGCTTTCGGATCCCTCCTCGAGAAAGTCGCATATCATACCGGAGGACAAGGAATAATTTTGGCTATTGGAATGATTTGATGATGATGATGTTATTGCCCAGCGATTGAAAAGGGGCAGGCGATGGAATTTTTGGTGTCCTAGGACTATATAACGTATCATTTTTGGATACAATCCTCACTCTCGGGCATGGATACGTTCTTCCTTGTCTGATTTTTTTGGGCCATTTCATCCCGGGCCCAGGAGAGGGCGGGCGTCATGAAGGCAAGATTAGACGAGGCGTTGGGGGGAGTTTTTTGACGGTATCTCCGTGGTATATATCCTGCTACCAATCTTTTTCGGTTACTCTGGGGCCTCATATTTACTTTCCCATCATCGGCTGGTCTTTCTAAAACTCGAGGAAGAAATCAAAGCCTAAAGGCTTGTACATTGGCCGGAACATAGAATATGACGCACACTACTACTCCTACTACACTTACATTGTATTGATACCAAAACACCCCGTTGCTGAGGATGTCGAATCTTGCCCGGAAGGGACTTATGTGGTCTGTCTACCTAGGTAGACAATGAATGGGATAGAATCGGGACGGCATTGGATATATTAAGTACGTTTGGATGGGCTTTCGTGAGAGACGGGTCGAAAAGACGGATAGGTACTCTCAACTTAGTGTAGACTTGACATCTATTACATGTGTACCTCTATGTTTTCTCGATGTGCAACTGGTAATCGGTCGAGTGATTGTGGTGCAGCTTCTATCTATCTGTCCGAATCATGATAAATCAGTAAGTGATGCGGCGTTAGGAGTTTCGACGGACGAGAGGTATTATATAAGGGGCTAAGGTGATTAATTCACTTATCTCCGCCGGTATCCATACCATACTGAGTAGCGGGGTTGATGACGAGTCATGGCCGATGATTATCATAACAATACCCAGCCTAGTAGTACCTATCTCCTACGGCAAATTATTTACCTAAGGTGGTGAATACGAACCTCTAGGTAACTATGGCGTGACGACTCTACGGACCAGAATGCGTAGCTTGCGGGCGTCTCTGTATTATCTAACAGGTAGAAACTATTAGGTACCTAACCTAGTGTGTAGTGAGTGCCGTACCAAAACTTGCCGTGTTTAGTAAACACGTGAAAGGTAATTTGTTTTTTTTTTTTTTTTTTCAAACGGTTGCTCGACTATCTCATCGACTAATAAGATAATTAAATGTTGTTTTCTCTGTTTAACGCTGTTGCAATTTTCAATATGTGAACGATGGTTTAGTGAGGGGTGTATAATCGGGGGAAAGAGGAGGGGCGGGGGGGAACGGGGTGGGTCGCGCATCATTTGTCTTTGATGAATTACTGGTAGAGACGGACCCTTGAGGCGCGGGACGGATAGAATGTTGCATCATGGAAAACGCAACCCCGCTGCTACCTGCGCACTACCTAGGTACCCTCATAGCTACTCTATACTGTTTTACCTTTTACCTTGCCTACCTACCTTACCCAGGTAGATAGATAGACGGAATCGAACGTGTCCTGCCGCTCCCCGTTCCTACTTTCGGAGCAAGACCCTAGACACCGGACTCGAGTTATCAGGGTACATACCTGTTTGAAGTATATAGGCTAGGTTAGTGTAGTAATAAAATAAATAAATAAATGAAGCAAGATGCTACTTAGTTGTCTCTCTTTCTTCTTTCTCCGTGTTAAAAGTCCGCTTTGTCTCACTTCTACCTGCCTCCTCTTTTTATCTCCCGGCTACGTGCACACACGCACACGATAAGCTACCGTGTACACCGTGAACCAGTCGAGACTCTCTCTCATCCCGCTTACAAATCCAGTCTCCGGGAGCATCACACTCACCGTAGGTAAGTGCGTTGCGTTGCGGTAATTTTCCCCCCTCAACCTTTCTTTCCCCATGTGTGTGTGTCATGTGTGGGCCCTTTTTTCATATCAACTAGGCATACGCGAGGGTTTGACGAGTGATTGATTGATTGATTGGAGCACGACGGCTGACCAGCTTATAAGGACCGGACGGGCTCTCACTACCTAACTCACAGCGACTTTGAGACGGGATTCATCGTCTTTATAAAGGAACCCTTTTGCCCCCTCGACTGCGAAGCGAGAGAAGTTCGTCTATTATTGTAGTGCTGGTGTCACTGCCGACCCAAATCACGCAGACATGGCGCCCCCGGAGGATCTCCCCCAGATGACGTACCGCTTCCTCGGCCGCTCTGGTCTTCAGGTCTCGGCTATCTCGCTTGGTGGGTGGTTGACGTATGGCGGGTACACGGAAAATGGTACGTTTATCTTTCGCTACTGCTATTTATCCTTGCTCTTGTGGTGTGGAATCGATGTTCACGGTGGGAGGGGGCGATGAGATGGGGAACAGCCCGTTTTTCGGAGGAAGGGAAGACTTGAAATGCTTGTCTGAGGGAATTGGTGAGGTCGGAGGGAGCAGTTATAGGGGAGGAGAGGGAGAAGAAAGGAAGAAGCTAATCTGTTGAATCTTGATAGAAAAGACGTTTGAGTGCATGAAGGCCGCGTTTGATAGTGGTGTCAACTTCTTCGACTGCGCTGAGGTTTATTCTAGTAAGTGACGAAGCCTGTTCCCGATGTACAAATGAAAATCAGGTCGCGCTGACATCTGGACTGGGTAGGTGGCAAGTCAGAGATCGTTATGGGTCAAGCTATCAAGAAGTACGGCTGGAAGCGTAATGATCTCGTCATCTCAACTAAGGTAGATTGCATCCTTTGCTCACTTCGCTCACAATCTCTCCCTCAATTCCCCGAACCCTTTCCGTGTATTTTCGCATTGGATATGAAGCACCAGCTAATGTCCAGCCGTAGCTCTACTGGGGCACCGCCTTCGGCGACAACCCGGTAAACAACAAGGGCCTCTCACGCAAGCACATAATCGAGGGCATGGCGGCCTCGCTCAAGCGCCTAGACCTCGAATACGTAGACGTCATCTACGCACACCGGCCCGACAGACAGACGCCAATGGAAGAGACCGTGCGGGCCTTCAACCACCTCATCAACACAGGCCAGGCGCTGTACTGGGGCACGTCGATGTGGGATGCAGACGAGATCGCCCAGGCCTGGCGGTACGCAGATAAGCTAGGCCTCATCGGGCCGATCGTAGAGCAGCCGCAGTACAATATGCTGAACCGCGAGAAAGTCGAGCTCGAGTTCGCCAAGCTGTACCGCGAGGTAGGGACCGGCCTGACGGTCTTCTCGCCCCTGGCACAGGGCCTGCTCTCCGGGAAATACAAGAACGGCATCCCCGAGGACTCGCGGTTCGCGCAGCAGAAGGTCGAGTTCATCCAGGGCTGGTGGAAGCGCAACGGCAAGGAGAAGTTCGACGAGATGATCGCACAGATCAACCAGCTTGAGCCCATCGCTAACGACCTCGGCATCACGCAGAGCGCGCTCGCGCTCGCGTGGGTCCTCAAGAACCCGAATGTCAGCTCCGCTATCATTGGCGCGAGCTCGGCGGACCAGATCTACGAGAATGTCAGGGCCGTCGCGGCGGTTGATAAGCTTACCCCTGAGATCCTGGAGAAGATTGATGGTATCTTGAATAATAAGCCCCCGGCTGTTGTCGAGCGGTATTAAGCCGCGGGGGAGTTCGGGGCGAGGTTAGAAGGGAAAAAGATTGTCGTGGCTTTGCTTGCTAGATGGCATAGATGCGAACGGGATAGACTAAAAGTCGTAAAAATAAAGTGTGTTATGATCAAATCTATTCTATGCACTCATAACTCTAAGTGAGATTCTGTTTGGAAATTATGATGTCACCATAAGCATACTCATCTTACTTAGATATAACGTCTTTCTCGCGGCCCGTCCCTTCTGCACAGAGCCGTCGAAATTGAGCTGCGTGAGTGATCTTTCAATGAGGCGACGCGAAATACCTTCCCCCTTTCACCGTGGCCCATAACGCCTATTCTGCGTCCTAGGTAGAAGCGGCACGCTGGCGACCTCTCGCTGCCTTCTCTGTTCTGCAGTCAGCCTAAGTACCATTCTCAACGGCTTCGAGGTCCCTGCCGAAGGCGACTTTTTTATTTACTCGCACGCACTCAATATTCGTGACCCCAATCCGTTTTTAAGGGGGGTAAGGTAGATAGATTCCTCCCTCTCAGAGCGTTGGCTAGAATGACTGAAAAGCGGCCGCGGTCTACGTTACCGCTACCGGCGCTTAGAGCGGACCCGACTAGGCAAACGAAACGTCGTGGTTGAAATTTTAGAAAATCGACATATGGATTTACATGTTATAATAGGGCAATGGGGAAAGTGGTGAGGAATAATGACAGCAATGCTAGAAACGAGGACATAAGCTGGTATTGGGATGATGAGATGTGTATTATTCTCTCTACTACTCTATACGTGAGCCTCTGATAGCAGTCTTGTATAGAAGGTGTTACCAAGGGGCTATCATCTATAACCTAACTTGAAGATACAGGCTTCAGAGTCCCGTTGAGCGCTCATAGATAAATATTATTTAAATCAAATGATAAACCCCACTGTAACATGCGCCTATCTGACCACGTATCTCAGTCTCCAAATTCATTACGCTTAACGAAACTAGAAGGGTGTCGGCTGAGGTCATGTTGTTTGGGGGATTTTACATAATCTGCCAACTTCATGTTCCCTTGCCAGCTTGATTTAGGAAGGACTATTAGGACCAGCACTGACAAAATCTCGTAATCCTTAATAATTGCCTAATTTCTTAATTATAAAATAATATGAGATTTAGGCAATAATATACGGTCAGGTCAAGGTTTTTATTTACGGTATTGCTATTATATAAAAATAGCAGAATTACATTAATCATGCAGGGCATTAGGAGGGAAAATCTAGTTGTTTGGTAGTATAGTAGGGACTTTCTATTTTTCTTTTAAAAATCAAGTTACAGTTACTCCATTAATCACACTTAACAGGTTTAATACAGCTTTGCATACTCAACGGTTAACCTAGCCAGTTTGTCAATCGATTGCATAAGCTAACTGCCAACTTTTATAAATGCAAAATTGTGATTCAGAAACTGAAATTTACAGTAAGTAAGAAAAGATGAACCTACCACTACCACCGCGAGACCTGCCCGGCAGAGGTTCTTCCATCGAGAGGACTAGCTACGCTTGAAATGATGAATGAAGCGCCTATAACGTTAATAAAAGCAAAGGCTTTCGAGGATAGTACGAGATGAGAAATAATGACATGCGTGCCTAATCGTAACTCCTGCACCTGCAGTACTAGTGATGGTACGACCTGCAATGAGCATCTGGCCATTCTGCGCGATATCCGCCAACGATAAATTGCCAATGTACTACTTCCATGTTCATCGTGCGAGCTACTAGACAAACAGTAAATGAGACTTCCGAGCTCGAATATACAATCTTCATCGGATCGTACTTGTAGATTTTCTCCCAAGGCGACTGAGGGACTGCCAAGGCTAGAAAGAGGGCCGATCTATACAAGCCGGCTTCATCAAGACTCTCAAATTCTTGCGTGAATTCCCAACACTGAGACATCGAATTTTTCCTACATTGGAGTCTGAGATTCCTGAGACTCTTGGAGGCTAGTGTCGATTGCGTGTGACAAGTCGCGCCTTTATCGCCGGCTGTGTCTATTTTAGAAGTGGTATTTTCCTCTAGCGATGTAGAAACTGACGGAATAACAGGCAACGAGTCGGAGTTAGTCGTGTCAGCACTTATTCCGCCGTGGAATTGGCTGGGGAGGGTTGTCACCTTGTCAACGCTTACGGAATGTGCCGACTCTGATACGCTCGCCTTTTTAGATATGTGCCCATTCCTACACAATCACTTATTTACGGACATATAGCTTGAGTCCTACATATTTCTTAGTCTCTGAGCTTGACGAAGCGCCGTTAATAGCACACCGTCTATGTAAGGACCGTGTATCGTGTATGGTAAGCGCTAAGATATAATAGCACCAAGCTTCGGGGATATGTGGGGGGCGCTGGTATTGAAGCTTGCTGGCTGTTAGAAACATAAGAACAGTTGGCTGGTTTGAGCTGGACTTGATGCAAATTAACAGTATCGACGTATAATAAATAAGCTTCTGTCTCAATTCTAAATGTCACCGTGTCTCTAGTCTTTCATCTTATTTTTAAGCTCATTCTTCCCTTTAGCACGACTCCCCCCCGGCACCAACCCCGCTCAACTTATAGCGAAGTTACTCGGCCCTCATTTTCACAATGGCTTCACAGACCCTGCACCCGCAACTCCCCCTGCCTGACTACTTCTCCAAGTTTGCTAGTATTTATGTTCGTCAGACGGGCCACTCTACACTCAACATTCTTGCCGACGTCATCGCCGAGAATGTCCAGACGTCTACCCAGCCTATTGGCCCGGACTCTGTCGTCCACGACACAGCCGCGGGACCTGGTATAGGCGCCGCGGCGCTTGTCTCCCGCCTCCCTAAGGACCATCTGCCAAAGGAGTTGCTGGTCTCAGATAATGTCGTGATGATGGTGTCGGCGGCGCGCGAATCCCTCACTGCTTCCCCGTTACCCCGCGTGGATTGCAAGGAGCTCGACTCGCAGGACCTATCCTCGGTGCCTGACAATTACTTCACTCACTCGATTAACAACTTCAGCATCTTCACATTTATCCGCCCTATTGATGCTGTCCGCGAGACGTATCGCACCCTCTGCCCGGGTGGCCTCGCCGTCATTACCTGTTGGCGCCGCTTCGCGCCTGTGTTGATCGTACACGCTGCCCAGAAGAAGATCCGCCCGGACCTGCCACTTATGCCTACGCCAAGTCCAGAGTTCTTCGAAGAGGGCGTGCTGCAGAAAGTGGTCGAGGAAGGCGGCTTTGCTAAGGGCAACATAACAGTAACCGAGAAGGTGTTGGTCGTCAACGACGAGGAAAATATAGCTGGCCTTACTATGCTTATGTCGGGTCCCATGATGATCAAGGCGCGTGATGGGTACGCCGGGGAAGAAGAGGCTAGGTGGGTTGAGTCTGTTAAGCAGGCTGTAAAGGAAGAGGTAGAGCAGTTTGGGGGTATTAGGTTCGAAGCTTACATCCTCTTGGCTACTAAGTAAAGAGGCTTGAGCGTATTTGCACGAGATGAGAGAGACAGCGAGAGAAATAAATCAGACGCCTCCGAGTGTCAAGGGATGTCTACTTCGATCTGATCCGAGTCCTTGCCCCCCGTACGGGTGCCGCAGCATCGCTATGGCAGAGTCCCCTGCGCAGAAGCGGTAGCACAAAAGAGTAAAAAACCTGATAGCACTAAACATAGATTAGTTTAAAATGAAACATACAGGTGAAATTAACGTGTCATGTTGTAAAGGAAATGGTGCAAGGTAATAGTAGTTTCGCTTTTACTTATCAATCGGTGATCTGACTGTCTAGAATCCTAACCGGACGAGAGGAGTCGATGAGCGCCCGAATGGGCTTGCTGCTCATAGCATCTCGGCAATTGAATGCGACAAAAAGGCTTGAAAACGCATAGGAAGAGGTTCAGCTGATGATTGTTATTCAAGCTTTGAGGCTGAAGGGCTGAATCGGGCAATTGGACTCGCGAGGGATGCATGTGAGCACAACGGGACTGCGTCGTAGTTCCGGATCCTCGGTATACAGACGCCGATCGTCGGGATCTGGAAGTCGGGGATTGTGCATCCCATTCTGTCGGGATTCTACCGCTTGAAAGAAAGAGCATTCATAAATTTGGTTAGCTTTATTCTCCAAGCCCTCGTTCTAACCCTTGTTATGCGCGTCATGGCGCGCTTTTCATCGGCATTTCCTCACCTGCTTGACGCCGAGTTTAGTTGCTTGGGTCGTGATCATTCGGCACTATATGTAGATGGGATGCGTGGGGAGGCTATAAGAGATCCTCAGAAATATTTTCGGGTTTCTTGGCGACTTTGGGGGCAATGGCTCCCTCTCTGGCCAAACTCACATCTAAAACTTGGCGCAACTCTCATAAATCACAGTAGCTGGAAAACGAATCCGAGCTGGAAGAGTTGTATTGGTTTAGAATCTAAGGCGAGGCTGGGTTAGGATGATTGAGGAAGTTTGGCTATCACTATAGTGTGACGCGTCCTATACAGAGTGGCACCAGTGGTCCAACCTTCGGCCTTCAATATGGGAAACATTTGAGCTTTAGGGCATGGAAATTTCGCTCATTTAGCCCTCGCCTTAGTATAGGATATACTGACTGCAATGGTTAAGGTAAGTCGGCTTTCGAAGACTCCGATTGCCGATAATATGTTGTATATATACATACTTAGCATTCAGTGCTATTCCTGGAGGCTATTCAGAATAGCCCAAGAGCCTCTGGTACCTTAAAAAATTATTCGTAATTTGAGGCAAATGTTCAAGCTCTGCCCAATAGCCTTTGTTATATGAAGCAATGCTAGTTGTATCGCCTTAACTAAGATCCCCGACAATTTCTTGGCATGAGACTTGTTGGGGACAATTGCGCCTTTGTGTAGGTGGTGGTGTATTAGATGGTCTCAGAATGGTATCATATCGTATCGCATTGTATCGTATCGTTTCGCGTCCTATAGTTCCATGCGTAACATGAAGCTTGACGTATCATCAGTCCAAGGACGGAGGTAACACCGCCTTTGGAGGTGGTGCTGGTTCATCCGTTGCTGATATTGTGGTGGTTGTGCCCGCCACTGGCAGCGGTGTCGCCGTCGTCGCTGTCGAATTTCCCGTGGTATCTCCTCTACTAGCCTCCTCACTTGACATTACAGTATCGCTCGCACTCCTTGTCGTTTCTACAGCTGTCCCACTCCCCGACCCGGCCCCCGTACTGGAGGGTGGCTCGCCGTACTCCGGCGGACCCCGACTCGTGCTAGCTTCCGGCGCCGCTGTCACATCTCTCCTCATCTCCTCGCTTAGCCTCGTGGCATCGGCAGCACTACTTGTCGATGCTACAGCCGTCTCCCCGGGCCTAGCCGGTGGCTCAGCGCCATACGATGGCGGACTCCGACTCGTACCGGCCTCAGCCGAGGCCTGGGAATACGTCGTAAGCTCGATGTTCTCGACGACGCCAGCAGCGCCCACCTCCGAAGGCGGCTTAGGCGCATTGGGCGTATACGCAGGCGGTGCCTCCCCGAGCTCATTCAGTCCTTCTTCCCTGCTTCCAATGCCCAAGCCCAGACGTCGCGATCTACCTCTCACTCTCCTTCCTCTCTCATTCCCGACGATGACGACCCTATTTGGCCCGCGATCCAGTCGGGTGCGCCCGGCCTCGAGATCCCGTATAATCGTCGGATCCTCCGCTGCGAGGCGCGCTAGGCGTTGCTTCTTCCGCCGGTAGCGGTAGCAGGTTATCAATGAAACAATGAGACCGAAGCCGAGGATGGGGATCAGTACGTAGGCGAAGGGCTGGCTGGGCCCGTTGTTTGGGTTATCATCACTGCCTAGTGCCATATTTTTCTTTGTCCGTTCTCGCCTCCTTTCTTTTTGGTGCTTTGAGAAAGCAGTGGAATGAGATCAAAACCGACGGGTGAGATGCTTGTGACCCGTTTTAGCGTGGTTGGTGCCTGATGGATCCGGGCGATGGGTGTTGAGATGTTCCTCGGCGGATTGGAATGAAATCCTCCCGGCTTGTTACAGTCTTACAATCCTTGAAGGTTTCTGTTGGCAACACAAGAATCGAATGTGGGATGTCCACGACGTATGGCTGGGGTAGCTCCGGTCGCTATGAGTCTTCGCTCACCGACGAATCTACATTCGTTCGCCATTCACCGACTGCATCAAGCTACGTGAACTGAACATGCAAGAGAATTAATTAATTTCTCTCCAAGGGCGTAAAAAGACCCTTGATGAGAGAAACTTGATCTCGCAAAATGGTTGATGCGAGTGGTGCTTGTTGCAGCCGGACACAAATTACAATGAATCCAAATATTCGCTTATAATCAATTGATGAGATGACTGAGACGAGTGAGATGACGAAAAAGATGATGACGATGAAAGAGGCTGAGCTAAGGATGGATGACAGTGCAACATTTCTGGACTAGACAGTATTCTAATACTGAAAAGGCCCTGATTCATAATTCAGGGCATCAAGGTCAATACCCCTAGGAAAGTATGTAATAAAAGGGACGTCGGAGAGGGTGGTAGGTGTATAGCATGATGTTTGGAGGGGTAATTCCAAATCACGAGATCCCTTGTTTTATTTTATCATTATTACTACGTTATTTCCTACGTGTACATACATAGTAGATCTGTGAGACAGCTCACTCGGACCCCAATAGTTCGAATCAGGTAGTGGTGTAGCAGTAACACCCAGGTAATCTCTATCCCCTGTATGTTCAGTGCATCATGATGTATTTGATAGACTTCATGACTGATGATCGTCGGACAAGTGATGGGTAGGAGGATGCGAAGGACCTACCAGAGGTTATGCTCGAATCCCGCCCAAGCAGTGCCCAAAGTCCTGTCCAAAGAACCTGACGGAAAGCACGGCAATTTCTCTGTTCTAAGTTCTGTCTTGCACTATATTAGGCCTAGTGCTGTATTTGTCGCATGGATTATTGATCATTTGAGGTGGCTGGAACGGGACAGTCCCGGGATACCCTAAAGTACCGGAATCTGGAACGGCCATCGCCACTAGACTAGCCACATTCCGAAGCCACAGTCGATAGTGCAGCCACAGACTAGATTCTACTCTACTTTCGATACTATTACTATTCCCTTTGTTCAACAACTGCTACATCTTCAACATCACATCTCTTGAGTTAGCATATCTGCAAGTCAAATTACCAAAGAAGTCTATCGTCTGTCTGCAACTACGGCACAGGTTGAGGCAGTAGTATCATTCACGGTTGGCCTCGGTGACAATGGTGCGAGCAATTAAAGGTACCTACCCTACCCACCTACATATCTATCTTATCGTGCCTACCTACAGCCAAATATCGGGAGCCTAACCTTTTCCGCCCGCTTCGTAGGAACTCTGGTGGAATGTGACCCATCGATTAAATCAATTATCATTAATATTGATAGCGAAAAGAATGACTACATCATCGCGGATCTTGACGAGTCGCACCTATTGATCAAAGATGTCATGGTTACGCAGCTCAAGGCCAAGTTGGAGGAAGTAGGTGGCTGACTAACCTGGTCTTTCAGTGTCTTGCCTGAGTTTCGATGATAGCTAACTTCACTGGTAGAGACTGAAGGAGACCGTCCCTTTCATAGAAGACGATTCGGGCTCCGACCGTGACAATAAGAAATGAGATGGTGCAACTGAGTTGTGTCACTTGGTCGTGTCACTCTTCGATCTTGAGATCAAGCCAGGATTGGACACGCTAGATACGGATTTGGAACCGTACCGGCTTCTATTGAGCGTGACTGGACCATAGATTATTGCTAACCTACAATATGCTATGTTGCACTACTATGGAACGCTTCTGCAGACCGTGGTTCTACTAATACATTTCTTAAAACCCCCACGTGGTATATTATCCCGCGACCCCTACAGCTTCTCGAACCTCGGTTTTGTCTTCTTAATACCTGAGAGCATGGCAGCCGCTACATCTTTCGACTGAAGCATCGCCGAGTTCCAAACGGCGGTGTAGCGGAGACCTTTAAGATTTCTATCAGCAAGAGCATCGATCGTTTTAGGGTTGTTACTCACTCTCTGCGACCGAGTTATCCCTAGAGTGGTTCAGAATATCTTTGGTACCTTGAACGGCCACAGGACTTTTGGAAGCGATGAGGGTTGCTATTTCTGTAGCAGCCTCAATTGCCTTGGCCTTATTTTCTAGCACCCGACTAACAAACCCCACCGCGAAAGCTTCATCTGCGTTAAAGAACCGAGCGGACAAACACACCTCCTTCACCCATGAATGATTACCAACAACCTTGGGCAGGCGGCTTAGGGTTCCAATATCGGCCGCCAAGCCAATGTCGACCTCTTTTACTGAGAATTTGGTATCTTTGGAGCAGATCCTGATGTCGGCGCAGCAGGACAGGTCGATAGCCAGACCGATGGATATGCCATGCAAAACCACAATAACCGCTGTAGCGTATTAGATGTGTCATATAGAGGAGTCATAAGTAGGACTTGAAACATACGCTTTTCACACTTCTCAATCGCACTGACGCTATCTTGAAATTCGTAAATATGCCGCCTGACACGAGTTGCGAACCTCGATCCGTCTGACACTCCATCTTGTGAAAGGACACCACCGTCTTGATTTGCCGCTTGCACGTCGAGACCCGCCGTGAACGCCCTTTCTCCGACGGCGGAGAATATGACGGCGCGTACATTAGGGTCGTGTGATAGTTTCCTGAATATGTCGCCTAACTCAAGCCACATGTCCTCGAAGAAGGCATTTAGCTTCTCTGGTCGGTTCGTCTGCACGTGGGCCACATACTCGGACGATGAAGAGATGAGGAAATGCTTGAAGCCGGCGTATCCGTCTAATGATGTTGCCATTTTGAGAATTTATATATAATGACTACTTAATTAATTAATCGATTACTTAAAGGGCCATGAATTAGGGAAAGTGGTTGTTGATGCATAGATGGAAAATGAGTTTCTTATTTACCGCTGAGAGTGTCTGGGTTGTAAGTAATCTGTACCGAGGTCCATCAAAGGAAGCCCGAGCATCCCTGCTTGGCATTTGGCATCCCTACTAAGCGCTACCCGTCTCAATAATTACGATCTAGACGTAGTAACGTCCGCCTTCGCCAAAATATATTTGATACAAATTGCATTACAGAATTTGGCATTTAAATGTAGTTGCTATTTTTTTTTTCATGTATTTTATTCTATTACCTACGGTATTATCTAAGTAACAGGTACTAAGTACCTATGTTTTGGAGGCCTGCGCTCGTCGTTCCTTATCGATACCAGCTTATCGGCTTATCGTATTTGTATCTAGCTCCAATTAGCTCGAATATTTGGTGGGGCTTTTGACTAGACCGAGCGTCTCCAGCAAAAAAAATAACTGAAGCATACAGACAACCAACCGCTTTCCTTGTTGACAGAGAGGTTCACCAATTGACGAAGATGGCGGCTGAGGTGACACCTCTACAACAGCTGAAGTTGCCTGCGGGCCCTTCGGTCGTTACGGCAGAGCAAAAGTATTGGCGGACCTTCAAGAACCAGCTGGTTATTCCAACACCAACCGAAGTCCCCGTCACACATATCACAGCGCCTATCGCGAATCCGACGGGAGACAACAACGACCTCTTCGCCGTCACCGCCGGCCCACGAGTGCAGATCTACTCAGTCAGGACGAGGAAGCTTGTCAAGACTTTCACGCGCTTCGGAGACAATGCACGTAGTGGCGAGATCCGACGAGACGGCCGCATTCTGGTCGCTGGAGAAGACACGGGCAAAATACAAGTTTTCGATGTCAAGTCGAGAGCGATCCTCAAGACGTGGACGCACCACAAACAACCCGTATGGACAACAAAGTTCTCGCCCACCGACCTCACTGCGCTCATGAGCGCAAGTGACGATCAAAGTATTCGCTTGTGGGATTTGCCTAGTTCCGAGAGCACGTCCGTCTTCCTCGGCCATTCGGACTACGTTCGCTCAGGTGCCTTCATACCTGGTACTATGAGTAATTTATTAGTGAGTGGTAGCTACGATAGCACGGTGCGGCTTTGGGATCCGCGAACACCAAGCTCTTCGTCCTCAGTTATGGTATTTAAGCACCACGCGCCGATTGAAGATGTTCTACCCCTTGCATCAGGCACAACGGTCCTCGCCTCCGCAGGGAACCAGGTATCAGTTTTGGACTTGGTCGCGGCTAAGCCTCGCCATATCATCACGAACCATCAAAAAACCGTCACTTCCCTGAGTGTTGCCTCCAATGGCCGCCGTGTCGTATCCGGCTCCCTCGACGGACATATCAAGATCTTCGAGACTACGGGTTGGAATGTAGTAGCTGGCGCCAAATACCCATCTCCGATCCTCGCTGTGCGCATTGTCACTGCGGGCGCCAACGAGGACGACAGACACTTGGCGGTAGGCATGCAGTCGGGTGTTCTGTCATTGCGCACGCGTCTCACGGGCTCCGAAGCGACGCGCGAACGCGAGCGCGAGAAGGAAATGGAGGCCCTCCTTGCGGGCACCATCGCTGTACACGATAAGGCAAAGAACAAGAGAAAGAAGCAGGCCGCTGCTACCAAGCGTCTGGATATGGTAGGCGAAGGCGCGGACGTAGTGATAGCGAACGACCTCTCACGTCCAAAGCGCGAACAGCCTTGGCAGAAGGACCTACGGCACGGGCGCTTTAGAGCGGCGTTGGACCGCGTGCTCGACCCAACTTCAAAGGACCACGGCCCGTTGACAGTCCTTACGCTCCTTGTAGCGCTGCGCCATCGCAGTGCTCTACGTGACGCTCTCGAAGGCCGCGACGAGATCTCGGTTCAGCCGATTCTCAAATGGGTTCAGTTACATATCGTCGACCCGCGGTACGTGTCTGTATGCACTGATGTTGCAACACACCTCCTCGATTTATATGCGGAGTTTACGGATGACAGCGCGGAACTTGCCGCAGCCTTTAAACTACTGTACCGTCGTGTCAAGCTCGAGGTCGAGAGGGCACAAAAGGCGATTCAAACTAGTGGCATGTTGGACAGTCTCCTGGTCAGCTTCGATTAGTGAGCTCCGTAAACCAAGAGGTCTTGTTTTCACTCAGTATGCAGAATTTCTGTGTCACAGTTGAGTCCGGCCTCATACTAACGTTTTCGATGCTGGGGATTGTATAATTCGCTTCTTAGCGCCTGTCTCTGCCTCAATGTGGTTGGCCTGCCGTCGAAGCCGGAAGGGCAAGACGATTTTTGGAAAGGATGTGAGGATAAAAGGATGAGTTGGTCTAGAGAGACGCCGGCGACCTCTATCGCAGCTAGTTGCTTTCTCTGGCTGTCTTGCATTGCGACGGCGTTCATGGCTTGTTTGCTTGCTTGCCTGCGCATAATTATGGATAGGATAGGAAAGGGAAAAGGGAAGGGAGAGAAAATGATGTTGATACATCGCGCATTTCGCATGCTAACTATGCTGTTCTCTAGCATGCTAACATAAATATATCCATCTATGATACCTTGATATGTACGGTTTTGGTACTGACCTACTGCACTTGATAAACATGTGATTACCGAAACGGTTTGTTTCCTGTCTCACGTGTGGATGTCAGGAAATGTTGTACCAGCTACCCTAGGGTGGTTGTATAAAATTCTGTATATATCTATGTGACTGGGCTTCACAAATTACATTATCAGTACATTTTATCTATTGAGCCTTACGCCTACTGCCTACTAAGTACCTTTTTAGCTGCCAACAGGTTCCCCTAGACAACGTGCTTTGTTTGTCACATGTTATGACAACTGCGTGTGTGCTTGTCGCTAGACATATCGTCCGACACAAGTCCTTATTTCTGAGAACAGTAACTCATTAAAGTTTAACGCTAAAACAAACATATAAACTATTAATAGCTTTGAATTATTCCAATAAAATGGAGAGGTATTAAAGGCAAAAATAAAGGAAAAAATAAAAGAAGAACATATCGGAGAGGCTGTCGTGAAAATCTGGAATAATACGACCAGGCCACTGGGTACGTAAAAATGGCTAGGTAGATGAAAGCGATCACCGTCCTACGTTTGCCCAAAAGAGTAAAAAGAGTCGCAAAAAATGGAGTGACGAGGGGGCCAAAGGAAACAAATAATAGCGAAAAGATGTCATAGGCTTCCTGAAGAAACCATAGCATTGACGCTTTCGGAACCTCCATGCGAAACAACTCGGCAATGGCATGCGGAGGTTTCAATGGTACCCCATTCAAGGTGAACGAGAATAAGAAAATGTCGCTTTGATGCTGTCTACGGGTTTCGTGTGTTAACATAGTCGTACCGCGATAAGTGATAGTCGGAGTCCATGATAGGGACCGGAGTCTCTCGGCGGATAAATCCCCTGTCTCTAATTCACCCCTAGCAAACCGACACCGAGCTCGATATCTCCAAGCGCTGTACCCTGTTACAAGAGAAAACTTAGAATGACGGGCCCTTCGCTGGTCGTCTATCCTCATATAAAGGGCAGTTGAACTAGCCTGTGCTGTGCCGTGGCCTGCCAGTGAACACGCAAAGAATGCCTCAAAAGGATTATGCGCTTCATGGCTTCCTGAGCGTTTATGGATTGCGAAATATCCGTTATGAGATACGATCTGTGCTCGCGATTCACTAGGTAGTGGTCTGAAAGTCAGGCCATCTAAATTTGGAATTATGACGGTGCCATAAGGACTGATAGTAACGGTCCGTCTCCCCTCGATTTCTGGTGTTTTGTCGAGGGAATGCGGGGGATTGATTGCAAGAACAGTCTCGCGTTGGTAACCATACCATGGCCACCCGCGTGGCGTAAGGTAGTCAAGTGGCCTACAACCTGCGATTCTTCCCCTAATGATGTGGCTTGTCCTGCTTTTGTTAGGTGGATGAGGACTGAGGCTAGAGGCTAGGGTGGAGTATGGAACGGGGTTTTCATCTACAGTGTAGGTCTGAAGGCGGATGCCTATTCTCGACTTTTGTTTCTCGCGTGTGCAGAAGAGAACGGCAATGAATCTTGACTCGTCGGACCATATAAAGTCTTCCCAGCAATTGATGATCATGTATATACCATCTTTAGTTAGTTGGTATGAATGATCGGCAATTGATAGAGAGTTGCTGTGATAAGGGACTATGTCGCCGCATCCCTCAAATTGGGCAGGTGAATCAGCGAGTATCGACATAAGCCGAGGGGATTTGGGGGAAAGGATCACTTCATCCGGCAGACAAAACCCCCATGCGAAAATTGTCTGATCGTTGGACTGCTTAATGATCTTTTTTTGCAGTCTTTGAAAGGCTGCATCAGCTTCACCATAGATTAACGACATATTGATTTCGAACAGGCCTAGCAGGCAGTAGGCTCTATCTTCGGGTCGTTTGGTAACTCGCTTAGCTGCCCAAGACATGCGTTGCGCAATACTGTATTCAGATGGCTTTTTGCCCGAGCAAAAGAGTTCGTGAGGTACACCACAAATCTCTTCGATGGAGTGTGCGAGATTTGAGCGGTCCTCAATGAACGTCCATGATTTATTGTAAAACAGTAATTTTCGCGGCGCTATCAGCTCTTGCAGTGTCCATCCACGTGTAAACCATTCGCTTTCTCGGAATTCCGAATTGGGAGATGTGGGATTGATGCTGGGGGTTTCTACGGTTTCGAGGTAGGCTATGCAAAGCGCAGACTGTTCGTACCATCGGTACATGCAGTTGATGGCTTCCGAGAGTTCGGAGCTGCTTGTCTTGTCGATACAACAGGTGTCGACCCAAGCTCAGTCATATTTCATGCGGTCGGCTTCTTTGCAAAACTCTTGTATCTTCTTATACCCCGGCTTGGAGAGAATTGCTTCAATGGGCGTGAGAGGATTTGGGCTGAGTGTTGATTCGAGCTCTCGAATAGTGACCTCCTGAGAAGTATCCCCCCACTTATGCGAAAGAATGGCGTAAGGGGGACGATCCTCCTCTTCATACCACTTGAGCTCTTTCGTTCTTGTGTGTATAAGTCTCATCTTGACAGCACTGATTATCCTACCTGATAGAAAGATCGTGCGTCTCTACCACAGGCTATAGAGCAGAAATAAAGGAGTGTGTAGGGTAGAAATGTGAGTGGGATGTTGCTAAAAAAATGACCAAGTCGCCTAACAGTTGCTTTCAGTTTGTCTTCTGGCCTGCTTGAAGATGTGAATGTAGTGTAGCAGTGTGCCGTGTTATTTGGTCTGTACTAAATACCTACTCGGGTTTAAGATATAGTCATATAACAACTAGATAAAAGCACCAGCCGAATAAAGCTGACGCGTACTCTACTGTTATTGCTACAGCCACCGAATTGCTCGACCATATCAGTCCTGGTAGTAGGCCCTTGCAAAACCGCTGCATCACCATGTTTCCGTATGACTGGTTGTTTCTTTGAATACGCTGCGTCTTTCTTTTTTCTACTTGTACTACCACATTACGTACGTGTGTAGATGGTTGCGGGGCAGTGCTTTGATAGAACCAGCCAATAATCCATTTGAATTCTTTAGGTAGTAGTGGCAGTATGCAGGACATTTCCTCCGAGATTAGCCAACTTCCTTGCTTTGCTTGAAGAGCTGGGATGCAACTTTATGCGGGCTGTGAAATGCTCAAATGATTGCTTTAAAAAAATACGCATTGTAGCAAGGTATCAGCTTAGCTATGCTCCCCTTGTCCCTCGCTAAAAAAGTTGTTGCAAGAAGCCTTCTTAACTTTGGTGACCAGGCTACAGCCTTCCCCTCATGGCAGCATGAGAAAGGAATTGAGCTACGCTATAGCGCGATGGCAGATAATGACTTGGGCGCCCAGGTATACACCCCGGAGTGCGCAGTTCGCTTGCCAAGTACCATTCCCACGTTACTCTACTAGGATACCTAAACACCCGGCGCTACGTCGAGTGAATCGATTATGCGCCTTCTTAGAACTACTATCAGAGGTAAGTAATCTCTGAGAGTTCAACCTACAACTCGCGCGGTAAATCTGAAACCAGAACTTTCTATTTACTCCCTAAGGCATTGCTTATCTACATATCAGCCCGCCTCTAATGCGCTTAGAGGCTACAATGGTGGGAACAGGGGTTTGACCGTCGGCAGACCGCGCGCCGTATCATATCGTGTTGACGCCAGCGCCCTTCCAGGGGAATGCCTAGGGGGGGGGGGATCTAGATATGCATATACATAAGGATGACTGCTTTATACAATCGCCTAGGATGTGATCCTATGTAGGCTAGAAAGCGAGATATATATAAAATTATCATGTTAGTGTGGCTGTTGGTGTAACGCGTTGCTATGCCCGAAAACTTAGGATGTAGCTCTATAGAGGCTGCGAAGTACTGCACTGTAGAAGGCAATTTGTAAAGAAAGTCATTACCTCACACAATGCTCCGTCTGGGCAAACATGTTCAACGTGGCCAATGCTCAGTATCATCATATGACAGCCCTATCTACCTGCCCATCATGCTGGGACCCTTGTGTGAAACCCCTATCCTTCACCGTCGGGCGTTTGTTAACATGATGTTCCCTACCCCTGGCCCTTCGTAATGACCTCAACGCGATACACTACCGAAACTTGACAGCTCATTACTTGGCACATATTCGAGACTGTTTGCTATATAGCATCTTTATTAATTAGCGGTTACTTTAGCTTTTACTATGTAAGCAATCAGAATTGGCCCTTAGGAGGCTACCGCCAGCCGTACTACATATGTAAACACGTAAAACGGGCCCTGTAAGCAAGAAGTGTAGTCTAATGAGACTGAAAACCAACATGATTGCATAATCAGTGCATTCCGTTTTTTTTGTCACTGCTATCCCTACTCAGCTTTCAATCCTTCCTCCCATTGCCGTTCAAAACGCGCCTTACTAAAACCAAGACTATCCGCAGCTAGTTCAGGCAAGGCAAGATAGTCCTCGTCCCTAAAAGCTTGCCGCACGTCCTCGGTGCTCGATGGACTTGTCACTAATATCTTGTAAACCGAGCGCCTTCCCCCCGTCAGGTCGAGTAGAAACCGCAGTACATACGCCATCTCTTGCAATGGCTCCTCCCCGCTGCATTCGTAGAAGTTGATCCCATCGATGACGCAGAACACAGTCTCGGTAGTATTAACCTGCTCCACAAGCCGTCCGAAAACGTAACAGAACGCCTGGATATCTCCGCTGTCCATTCTATAGGCCATATCGTGGTCGATGAAGCTAAGGTTGAAATGCTGTTGCTGCAGCAGCTGAGCAAGGAGGCTCATGATGAGAGTCCTAGCACCGCCATAGTCGTCATAGGGGTGACAACCACAGAAGAATGCGACAGACTTAAATCTCTCGATGCCGCGCAAGTTTTGCATTAGAATCGCACAAAAGAATGAGATGGGTGAGATAGGAAGAGGTTCACAGTTGCCGTGAATCAAAAGCTCTTTCGAGTTGGCTTGGACCAGCCATTCCCGAAGTTGGGTCGATGTCATGATCTGTTGAGTACGGTTTTGGCCTCTTGAGATGATAAATTCACGTTGGTACATGACATAGTCAATGTCCGTCATCTCTAAACCTGCCAAGTCTAGAAATTGGAGAAAACTTTCCTGTTCGACAATGCATTCAGCCATAGGAGGTGGTTCCGGTGTGATGGCGCGATAGTAAAGCTGTTCCAATCTCGCTTGCTCGGCTATTATTGTAATCGTTAGTGTCATATAAACCAAATAATAGGGTTTCTTACCATCCCGCTTCTCGATCTCACGCCGTAGAAGCTGTAACTCCTTTTCGTGTTTGGCTTCCATCGCGTTAATATGGTCTTTGAACATAGCATCAAAACCTTCCTTCAAATTTTTCTCGGCGTGTTCCACCAAGATTTTTACATCCTTAAACCCTTGTGCTCATTAGCGGATGAGCGTCCAAACCTAAGACAACCGGTCCTCGAGACTTACCAGCCTTGAGATCTGCGGCAACTTTGCTAGTGTCTTGTTTATGGGCCGTGTCAGCTTCGTCCATTAGCTCCTTGCTAACACCGGTAATATTCTCTAAGCATGACAGCAGTGACTTCTCATAGTTTTCACCGTTCCATACGGCTTTTAATCCTTTAATAACTATATTAATCTATGTTAATATCGAAAACATATCCACGTACGTCTTTACATAGCAGCTATTTAAAAGGGCGGGCGAAGGCACTCACGCATATGCTTCGTATAGTAACCAATGACTTCTTCTATCGCTTTGAGTATTGTGACATAAAGGGACATCGCAGCTTCCACCACCTTTGGTTTTGCCGAATACATCTCAATATAGGCTTCGACGCGGTCAAAATTCTTCTCAAGTCTCTCAACGCCATCCTTAACTTCTTGACGAACCTTGCTCGTCTGTTTGAATGCCTATCAAAGGGACACTGTTATTAAGCTTTCTGGCTACATAATGACTGGGAATGGACATACTTCAAGTAGAAAAGTCAAGGTACCAATGATTGGTTTTGCGTAATCAACATCTGGGACGATACGTGATAACCTTTCAATCACACCTGATTGATCCTCGATGAAAGCCTTGACTTTGTTGAATTTCCCCCTGATCCCGGATTTCGTAGCATAAGCTTCTGCTGCATCGCCTAAGACTACTAGGACCTCTCCCCAGCTAGTTTTTGAACGAATGCTGATGCCTTTTTCGACTCGTCCTTCAGGCTCAATAGGAAATTTATTCTTAAACTTCTTCATAATGCTCGGGAAACTGAGAATTTCAGTTGTTATTGGGTCGCTTGGGCCCATGCTCTCTGTACTAGCCGGAATATTGGGTTTACGGGATGGCAGCTGTGTGCTCGTCATCGTAGTAGCTTCTGTGAGGGCTAACGCTGGTAGAGGGGGTACGTTTCAAGAACTTGTCGAGATAATATTTCACCAAAGGTCATCAACTGGTTATGAAGGCAGTACCAGGGGCCATAAATCTAATCCAAATAATCAGCTGTGGTTCGCGATCTGACTAAAGTAATTTATTGGGATTAATAGTTCACCTGTTGATATACTCGTTGACAACATGATCTCCCCCCTAAATTTCGCTAATTGACCATTCGTCACCGGCTGAGTGTTAGAATCAAGGAGAAGGTTGAAGAGATTAAGTTACAAGCGGGGCAGGGAGATAAATAGGAGCTGGATAAGCGAGCGACCCTTCAAGGAGATTTTACAACGCATCAAGCTCGGGCCACTAATTCGGGGACCAATTGCGTTCACATGGCCACCGCAGGATCCGTCACTACATGATTGGACAAAAGCGACTTTCAGCTGCTGGCGGAATACTCTGGAGAGAAGATTCCCCTCACCCCGCTCTCATTTCCTTCACTAACTTCGTTCGGAGTTGGCTTTCAAGATCGTGAGCACGTCGAATTCGATTGAGGGGGGCGAAGTTTGAAAATATGGACCGGCCCCAATCCAACAAGATACGTTATGCATCACAATACTTCGGTTCAGCACTAGGGAGCATCTCAGGGGGGCCCCTAGTCTGTAACTTTTCGCAGAACGAACCCCTGCCGGAATCTCGACCTGCTGACCACGAAGATGGTATAAACCCCATTATCGAAATAGTCACCACCGCCGACGCCGTCAACGGTAGTGCCATCGGAACCTCAATGTGTGAACTGAACAGTAGAGGCGCATATATGAGAATACATTCGAAGTCTCTGTCTCAGGTGGTTAGAGATGTCGTGAAATCTTATCCAGGGTAATAATCATTGAGATTCCCTGTCGACCTAAGCACAGTGCTAAAGTATGTGTAGCCAAAACCTCGCTGGTGCGAATCTCGTATTCCATGAGCCTTATGCATGTTTAATGCATCACATGCCTGAACTCGAGCATCTGGAATCTTCAGACAGAGATCCTACCGAGTTAGAACATGTTCAAGTACTCTTGGAATTCCTTCGACCGCGATACCAACAATATTATGTTCCGGCGAAAGAGAGATCCTTGGCCGACCAACCGACGGTCCGATTCGACGACCTATGGGTTGCAATGAAACCGAACTCGTTGGCATATACTTATTGGGATGGCCATAAGATCGGATGTGTGATAGGAAAGTACATTCGCCTTCCTCCAAAGCCTTCTCATGATCTTCCGGAACGGTGGTCAATAGACTATTGGTTTCTCCAGGTCCATTGGCCATCGGACCAGATAGGGTGTACCACGCACACTGCTATAGTCAACCACTTTGACGGAGAGCAGCTAATTACTTCATTGCCGATTTATCCAGTCGAGTTCCATGACGTAAGCAACGAAGGCAACACAATGCAACGCTTTACAAACAGAGGGAGAAAAGTCTGCGAAATACTCTGGGGACAGTCCATGTACATGGAGTACGATGGCGAATGTATGGACTATGCTAAACAGCAGGTCAGTATTGCTTTCCTAGACAGTTTACACAGACTATGACACTCTAATACTTAATTTGCAGTATACCGGTCCCATCATCGTAAGCGGCTCATATGACATAGAAAAGCTATATCCAAAACACAACTGGAACTTCAACTGGGTTCCTCCAAGTGAGGTTATGAAGAAGGATCCCGATGTCCCTCTAAGTAGTATCGAGTTGATGGTGAACCCTAAGAGAGACCATCAGGATATTTTAACAGCCGATCATCTTTTCGTCTTGTCTCCTTGCTTGAGTGCATTTAGGTTGTCCAGAAACGATTGGGGTAAGTAGCCCATTTGTTCACCGAAATTTCCCGGAAACTGATCTAGTATAGTGCCACTAACAGTAGAAAATATTCTCCCTTTAACTGATCATCACGATATCCCGTCTCCGCACATTGACCAACAAAAATTGAGATTGGTCCAGGCATTGGTAGACTCTCAGAACTGTAACTATGCCTCTTCGCCTTCATTATTTCGGAATCAAAACAAGGGAGCTACTATTCTTCTTCACGGTACGAACAATTGGATAAACATCGGTATACATGATGCTCATTACCTTTAGGACCACCCGGAGTTGGTAAAACTTACATGATTGGTGAGCACAGGGATTTTGTGATCTGCAAAGTTGAATTCAAGTTGACGTGTCTAGAATTTATGTCCCTAAAGTCTCGTAGGCCACTTCTTAGACTTAGCCGAGAAGCTCTTAGCATAATCCCTGAGCTGCTCATAGCCGACTTGACGAGGTGGCTTTCACTGGGTAAAAAGTGGAATGCCATAATAGTCATAGACCACTGCGACGGACTGTTCGAGCGGAATGCAATAGACGGAGGCATGTACAGCACCTGCTCATTTAAGATATCCGGCCTGGCTAACCTGCCCTGCAGCCTTTTTGAGAGCTTTTGCTTACGCTCTAGGACTCGTTGAGGGAACACTATTCTTGACGAGCAACACGGTTACGCATATAAAAGAAAGTCTTCGCTCTCTGATCAGCGTAATGGTTTCACTGCCCGATCTTGACCGCCAAAAACGCGATTTAATCTGGTCAGACCTAGAAAGAAGGCTCAGCTCAGAAGAGAGGATCCAATTGCATCGAAACGCTACCAAATTTCTGCATTCTGCCGACGCACTGACAGTTGCTTTGAACGGCCACGAGATAAACCGTTGTTTCAAAATCGCCATGGCGTTAGCAACAGCAGAAGCTGAAACCCGTGGAGATAGTCCACTCATAGTTGAAGTTGACCATTTCAAGGAGGCGATGAATATTGTATATGAACCCCGTCAAGATATGGGAAATGTGAGAAGCCAAGAATCGGAGATGCGTCATATTATCGATATTCCTTCTGCCACTGTGGACACGTCTCGCGAAGTTTTAAGTAGGAGATCATCTTTTGAGTTTACGAATGAATTCAAATTGCCAGACGAGGGGATTGAACCGTCACTGAATATCTCACAACAGCCAATCACTGTCGACAGCGATTCGGACCTCTGCATACCGGATTTTAAGTGGGTTGAGTGGGATGCTTTCCGGGCGGCGGGTGAAAAGCAATTGTTTCGGAAGACGAAATATCACGCTATAGATGTGCTTAAAGGAGAGCCGAGGATAAAGTTAAGTATCGACAATCAAAAGAGGCGGAAACGCCGGAACTTAACTCAGAAAGGTATTTCTTCAGGATCTGCAACTACCAAGATTACTAGCAAGGAAAAGAAACCTATTGAGGCAACGCTACCCGACAGAATCCGGATCAACTCGCCAGCGATAATAAGGAAATTTGCGGAAATATGTGGGGAAGCTATCACAGAGCCATTCTTGCTCTTCCGGCCTTTTAGGTGTTTGCTTTATTATGAACAGGAGTTTCGCGATGCGATGAATGAACAAGCGGATATATTACAAGGTGATATCACCTCACTGTGACCATTCTCGTCATAATTCATGGGGAATTAACTTCTTGTACAGAGTGGCCGATACGAGGCCCTCAACCGACGACCGACGAGGAGCACATCGATCATGAAACCAAAAGAAAGATTCTCTCGGCAGAACGGGAACAACTACAATGCCTAATCTCTTTCATTGCTAAGGAAATAAAGGAGAAACAAGACCGTTTCAAGAACCATCATTGTCGAACCGTTCCCTTTGCTGATATCCCGCTACTTTTCAACCCGGGAGATGCCGTGGTTTCTAAGGATCAAAAACAAGCATTCCGAGTCACTAGGGTCAGCTGTACTCGGCATCGGGTCAAGGATCGGAATGAAATTGGCCTGAGTTTCTGGAAAGATGAAAGTAAAGTCGAATTCGAGGATGACCCAGTGTTTGTCCATTGCATTTATGTCGATTTCGACGGGAAACAGATGGGCCCGGTGTCCCGCCTTTTTTCAATTCGGAGATTTGACGACGAGAAAGAGATAACGTCCCTTCCAATACTTCCGATCCAATATGCCAAGGAAGATGGACTTCAAGAAAGACTTGTGGAGAGGGGAAAGGTGTTTTTGAAATTGGCAAGCATAAGGCATATGCATTATACAGGTTTGGCTTTGGAAACGCGTGACGAGATTGACAGCCAGGTAGTTATTGATTTCGACGAAGCTATCAACCGTGAACCCACCTGGAAACCCCCCATTCAGTCCGTGTTGGAGGAGTCTTTGGACACAATGCCGAAGAAGTCCTACGACACTGACGAGCTTGAAGATCAAAGATACTTCCTCTCCATCATGAGACAGGCGTCTAAGGTGAAATCATGCGTTGAAGAATGTTGCGCTAGTGAGACTACGCACTACGATGAGTACATCGAGAATCGGAGAAGAGAAGACTACATCATTTTGCAAATGAACGGAGAAGCCTCCACGAAACCTTCAGTGGCCATAATCCCCCGCGAATTAAGCGATATTGTGGAGAATAATACTCTGACGGATGACGAGTACTTGATTATGTCTTATCGTGTTTTGGGGTTTGTGCTACGTAGTCGCAAATGGCGTATGTATCTGACCCTACCCCTCTGATGTGACCCCTACAAAGGTCTAACGTGAATACCACAAGATGCATTGGATATGACACATTTATTCGAGGTTGCCACGCTTGGCGCTGGAGAAGGGTTCGATGAGCTTGTGCTTCCTCCCGGTCATGGGGATATGGTAAAGTCTATGATAAGGCAGCACTTACGCGACAGAAAACTATCATCGATCAACGGAGACAAGACGGACGTCGTTCGCGGGAAAGGCATGACTTCAATCCCTAAGTGCCGCCCTACCTACTAACAGTCCTATCTAGGAAGAGGATTAATAATGCTGCTACATGGGGTTCCCGGCGTGGGTAAGACATCAACTGCAGGTCAGTTAGATTAATCTAGTTGAGCAACAACATGCATGACTTGCTAACATGATCCTATTAGAATGTGTCGCCGACCTATTCCGTAGGCCACTATTCCAGATTACCAGTGGTAAGGGGGTTCTCCCTAGCTTTGACACTGAATATCCTAACACCTTACAGGCGATCTCGGCACGACGGCGAGAGATGTTGAAGACTCGCTAGAAGAAAATTTCTCTCTCGCAAGTAGATGGAATTCGATCCTACTAATTGATGAGGCCGATGTCTTCTTAGCAGAAAGGACAAAGGAGGATTTCGCAAGGAACAGCCTCGTAGCAGGTATGTAGCCTAGGCGACGTCGTACCAGGTTTCTTTTTTTTCCTTCCTTTTTCACTAACATGCAAAAGTGTTCCTTCGGATGATGGAATACTACTCTGGGGTTCTGTTTCTAACCACCAATCGCGTCGGCGTTTTCGATGAAGCTTTCACGTCACGCATTCACATCAGCCTGTATTATCCTCCGCTAGATCAGAAGTCGACGGTCAAAATTTTCGAAAAGAACTGGGACAGAATCAATACGCGATATAAAAAGGCAGGAAAATTTGTTGACATTAAGATGTCGGAGATTACTGAATTTGCGATAGAGTATTTTCAAGATAATAAGGAAGGACGGTGGAACGGACGGCAAATCCGCAACGCTTTCCAGTCTGCACTTGCCTTGGCGGAACTCGACGCTTTGGGATCAGACGATTTCTCGAATGAACCCGAGCATAATCGACCAGTAGTCCTAGGCAGAAAGAACTTTGAAACGGTCGCTGACGCGTACAAAGGCTTCACCAACTACTTAAAGCAGGTCTACGGCGCTGATTTTGCACGTCGAGCCCGCGAGAATCTGTGGCGTTTTGATGCCTTTGGTTCACCTAAGATGCCTAATAGCCTCAACACGCGACTCAAGATTGTCGAACCATCGATGCCACCACCTGGGCAGTGGGTAGGGCAAGGCTACCCTGGACATGATACCAGAAATCCACAACCGTACTACCAGCCACAGCATCACTATCCTGAGCGGTATGGTCATGAAGGGCAAGGACCGAGGTATCCACCAACTTCAGGGCAACACCAAAACCGCGACACAAGAGAAAGATGGGACTCTAGGCCGGGGGCAGAGGGATTTGATCAGTAAAAGGACGACTGCTAGCTCGGCAATGGGTATTTCTTAGCGTCATATTTCTCCTTCTTTTCGCTATATCTTTAGTTTAGCTATACATGACTCTATCAAGGTAGAATGGTGTCAAGTTAGAGTTTAGAAAATCTACAGTCACTTATATATATGGTCACAAAGAACCGAGACGTCACCCGTCAAAGGCTTGAAATAGAGGGAGTAACGGTGCGCAAACGAACCAGCTTCTTCTCGTATGTAGGGCCGCACGAATTTCCATCATCTCAGCTAGGTAGTTAAGTAGGAGCCTAAGCGTGACGGACTAGCTTACAGGGTACGAATGGGCTCTATTAAGTGGTCTATGGTGCGTGTGATCTCTACCAACCTAGCTGGTGTAGGGCTTCGGGGCCCAGCCCAAATGCCAAGAACCCAAAGCCCAATTGAGCCCATGGGCCCCTAGTTGAAAGAATCACTAGTGGCTTAGCAGTGTGGCTGGATAGTGTGGCTAGGAACCCCCTTATAAACCAGTAATTCTGTATAGAAAGTGCCTCATAGGTTAGACTCAATACAACAACAGAACTGATCACCCTAATGACTGCCCATAAGCTCCTGTAGCCCTGAAATCGTCCAATCTGACGCCGGCTAAGCCCAAGGGCTTTTTGCCAGAAAACATACGCTAAAAAGACCCAAAGCCCAAATCGAGACCCTAAGCTGGTGAGATCATCTATATATAGTGGTCTGGATCACGTGATACCTCTTTCCGAAGATCTCCCGTTCGTTGGGAATAGCTTCACTCTATGCGATTCACATCTCCGTGACACTAGGTAACTAGGTACACCACTCTCTGCGTCAGGGATCACAGGATTCCAACCCTCTAAAAGTATATCAACAGGGATTGTAACACACATTCTGCTATTTTTAGTCCTGTCAGCAGATCTACTCGGGTTACGCAAATCTAGGTATCATGGAGCAGAGCGGGCCGCCGATCTCTCTAGCCGTCAATGGCAATCTGGCAACTGAAGTCACTGCGGCAACTTATGAGTACTAGAGTCTCAGTTTAATGATCTGATTAGGAGCCTGTAGGCTTGTTGGAGGGTCTGGAGACTCCGCAGGCGATTTCATTATATCGAGTGCTGCTGTCACACCTTCCAGACTGGAACAAAGTGTTGTGTACAGTTAGTGATAGATTAGACTCCTCGCGTAGCAACGAATGTTTATCAACCCCCTATGCTTGAGTTATGACAAGTAGCAATATAGACCTGCATCGCTCCTATGAGATGCAGATCAAAAGAGCTTAATAGGATACAGGTCTTATAGATGCCGATTCAAACAGAAATTAATACTGTACAGAAAGGAAAGGTTTAGACGACAGAAGAAACCCATGACCTTGCGGCTCGGGAGCTCCAAATCCCCCAGCCTATGACCTCGCGCTCCGGTATAGATCGACATAGACAAAATAACGAAAGCAAGCGGCTGGTAACCAAAAGCGTCCGGATATCCTGGCTGAGAGCTGCGCTAGTCTGGGTTTGTTACAAACAGCATATGATGGTCGTGAATCCATGATAACAATTGTGATGAGCTCAAGGCTCATGGGCTCTGAAGAGCGCGCTCTTCAGCGAATAGAAGGTGACAGAATTTGATGGAAGAATAAAGGAACAGAATGCGATGGAAACTAGTAGAAGACCAAATCGGTTTATATAAGGTTGACCAGAGGTCCAGAAGACTCGACCGGACTTCTTGCGACCTCAAGCAGACTGTTCATAGAATTAGGCAATATACAACTGGTTCAGTTCGATATTAGCCCTTCACAACGGTAACCATAACGTACCAGGTGGCAGTAATTAGAAATTTGTATACGAAACGGCCGTGCGTTCTACCATTTGGGAATTATTTAATTTACAACATTATTCTGAATACCGATCTTCTAACACCTGAATTCTGAGATCTTACTACTTTTTTTTGACGCCTTGTCCTTAGTAGTTAACGTGTTACACTTATTAATGGTATTTTAAGGTATTGAAGGCCGGGTTTTGCGATGTCTTAACTCCGTTATATACACGAAGTGGGTGGACAAAAGTTCCATCTCGTCCATATAGTCGACAGGGGACCCTTTGATATTCTGTATCCTATCCAAAATAGGGGAGGCATTTTGAGCTTCCTCGTTGGAGTTAAAATGCGGATATAGCCTTATTGCCGCTCGTATGATGAACGATAAATACTCTCATTTGCTCATCTGCTAAGAACTCGACTGATAGCATTGCGCACTACGGATCGATCTGTCTAGCTACTATCAAGCATTACACTACCTAGTCAGACATCGCAAACCAAAAACGACCTTCGTATTGTCAAGTTCTCGGCCCTTGGGAAGGGGGGAAAAGAAAAAGGAGAAGGACCCGGCGATGTCGTCCTCAACGCAGCCGCTCACCTGGCTCATCACGGGCGCCTCATCAGGCATCGGCCAGGCAATTTGCAAAGCGGCGCTCGCGGCAGGGCACAAGGTCGGTGGCGCGACGCGCGATGTCGCCAAGGCCAGCGCCGCGAACCCGGACTTTGCGGCCCGAGGCGGCATCTGGGTAGCCGTCGACCCCGGGCACCCCGACTCGGCGGCTGCATTCGCCGCGGCCGACAGGGAGCTCGGCGGCGTCGACGTGCTGGTCAACAATGCCGGGTATTGGTATCTTGCAGGCATAGAAGATATGAGGTTGGGTTTTCATAATGTCTTCTCCTGTCCCTTTTCTTCCCCTTTTATATTTCTTGAAGAGTAAAAAGAAAAAAAAAGTATTATGTAGGGAGCTCAGGCTGATGCAAATATCTGGAGGATTATAGTGAACCGCTTCTCCGCCAGCAGATGGAGGTTAATTTTTTCGGCCCAATGCGCGGTGTACGGACTTTGCTGCCTGCCATGCGGGCTCGTGGCCGCGGACATGTCGTGTTGATTAGCAGTGGTGCTGGGTGAGTTTTTTTTTGGTGCTCGTGTCTCTTCTAAAACGCTTCAGCTAATAAAGAGAGGGAAAATAGCTTCACAGGTCGCGCCAGTCGGGGTGCGTATGCCGCAAGTAAATGGGCCTCCGAGGCGATGCACGAGGTGCTCAGCCGCGAGGTAGGGGACAAGCTCGGGATCAAGGTGCTCATCGTCGAGCCGGGTGGGTTCCGCACCACGTTCACCTCACGGGGGGTCGTGGACCCTGTCAATGAAGCATACAAGGGTACGGAGCTCGACACCGCGATCACAATGGTGTCTAACTGGGACGAAGACGGCTTGAATAAGTACTTCCGCGGAGATACTGCTAAGGCCGCGCGGGCCATCCTCAATGCTATTGTTGACGGGCATGATGGGTACCTCCGCTTGGTGCTGGGACCGGACTGTGTTGCTGCGATGGAGCAGAAGATAGGCGAGTTGCAGCGGGATCTAGCTGCTACGCGAGAGGTTTCTATGTCTACCAACTTGGACGGTGCTTAGGAACTGAAGTTATCTGTGCATATAGTTATGAATCAGCGCTGAAGCTACTCAAGGGCTCCATTTTGCAAATATCAATGACTGGGCATCTACTACTATAAGTGTTTATCTTGGTGTAATTGTTGGCGGTGCGTCTGTGTATGCAGAGTCAACGGCTTATAATAATCTTGATGTAATCGTAATTATGTGACATTCGTTAAGACCTCTTTCTCCACAAATGAATCACGACGGATTGATAGATACATTTTATATATTCAGTTATGCCATGAAGATCTTTCTCTGGTGCTTGGCAAAATCGCTAGGAAGAGCCCTAGCGAAATACACGATTATTAGTTTCACTGATGTGGTATTGTCTCGCGATTCCGTCAAAAGGTAGGCTCCTGACCTCCACTCTGTCTTGGATGACATTCGTATTAAGAGGGTTAAGAAGCTGGTTCACATAACGCTAGAGTTTGATATCTTCTATGAATTTCTAAACATGCTCCTTATAGTAGTACTACCTGTTACATGGTGTCATAATAACCTGATAGTTCGAATATCCAAGGTCGCGTGTGACGCCTCCAGCTTAATACGCGAGAAGCCCATCCTAAAACTAATTCTGCTATCAATGCATATCAATGTCCAGGATACATAGTTTTGATTTTTTGAACTTTCACACAGTTTAGAAGAGGTACAAAGGTGAATAGGGGGGAAATGTGACTTCGATACTCCCACAATAAACCCATCTTGGATTATTACTGTCACCATCTCGCTTAGTTCTAGAAAGGCATGAATATTATCTATTGATTTTCACGCATACATGCCCCTTCAAAACTTGGTCCCTGATATTGACACCTTCTTTGTTCTCACATGTGTGTCTGTCTTGGTAGGTATGGAAATCCTAGTGGGTGGCAGTCCTAGCATTAAGTGTGTGACACCCTGGAACATTCTCCGGATTGGGCTTCTCCGCATTGGTGATAGAATAGAGAAGAATGTGTTGAAGATTCCAGAGAATTCCGGCGCAGAGCTTATAGAGTAGTCCTTCAAGGAGCCGAGGAACCTCTCATGTCTGATAACGTAGAGATACGCTGGCCGACAGATAGAAGGGGGATAGATATTAGTATTTCTTAGCAACGCTTGTGTCATCTTTCGTAGGTTTTCGGGTGAGAATTCGCCCATAGCGGCGTCCTCTGAGAATCGAGCGCCATGTTTATAGAGGAAATTCGTGATCGGCCCATCTCTTTCTAGAAAAGCGAGGTCGAGCATCGTCCACCCACCCGGGGACGTTAGGGTAAGGTCCGCCCCTCCTTTCACCAGTAGTTCCACTGCCTGGAGATTCCATGTCCTGATAGCTTCGTGCAAAGGCAGGATTCCAGCAATGCTCCAGCGATGCGCACGTTGGTCGCGGAATGACCGCTCTTCACTCATTGCATTTACATCCGCGCCATTTTCGATGAGAAACTTGATCGCTTCGAAATTAGACTTGGAAATAGCTTCGTGTAATGGAGTTCTCCCGAGCGCATTGAGAAGGTTGATTTGAGCGCCGTGTTTCAACAGTATAGCCGCGATGACAAACTCATGACAGGCTATGCTCATGTGAAGTGGTGTGTTGTGATTCGCCCAACTCATTTCTAGACTAAAGTCACGTCTAACGCATCCTCCAGTTTGCCGCGGACCCTCCATCTCGAATTGAACCCATTGTGTATTTGCATTCCATCCCCACTCCAGGGCTTTCGCCACACCCTCGGGATTGAGTATTGACGAACGCGCGAAAAAACTATTCACCAAGGCGATATGAACATCCTCCGACACTGAGGGCGGCTTAACCCCGTTTGGCGGCATGAGCGTGGTTGTGCTTTTCGTTTTGGTGTCCCAAGCCCGAATGGACGAAGGCGTCACTAGGTAAGAGAATGAGCGGAGAGTAGTCTTATACATATAGAATTTTAGGCAGCTAGTTATGCTGAACTGAGGCGCAGTAGGGCTTTGACACAGTATCATCTAGCTAAGCCTACCAGCGGTTTGTTCAACTTTGGGCACGGCTAAGTTATGTGAAACGTGAAACCAGGGACGTCGCTGGATCCCAGAATAGACACTAAGGTATGTCCTTCAGGGCTATTCTGAATCGCTTTCGTATACGATGGGGTCCTTCTTTTCAGACCCCAAAATCCCCGGTTATGGAGGCCCCTCTTCCAACCCCTCTACCATTCATTCGCGCGTAGGTCATTTAAAACATACAATTCTAAATTCGTGTGCGCCTGTTGCGGTACCTAGTGTGGCAATCGATGTCGCGCATACCGTGGTGATCCGTTATTGAGGCAGTGGCGACTGACTAGAAATATATTCAACATATGTACTTATACATCATACGGTAGCATCGTCTCGGGAGGTCGGTTTTGGGGGTTATTTAAACATTATCTGAGAACCGTTAGCTCGAATAAGTCCTAGAATCTAGATATTTGGGTCCCCAATAGGGGGTTGGGGGGTAAAAGTGTTGTTAGTGGCCGTGTTAATGGAGTCCCATCTTATCTAGGACCTCGTTGGCGACTCTTTTGCCGCTATCAGAATCTAGGCACTGTAAGAGTTTCGCAATCTACCATGCAACATTGCATCCGACTATGGATACCACTGAAATTGGGTTGTGCTATACGAGATGAAACATTCCTTTCAATGTTGAGGATTGATTGGATGCAAATACGGCCACCCGAAATAGGGTTGTAGTTTACTTCACTGACACGGGCGATGAAACGAGAGGATGGGCTAGGATGGGCTGTGCTGGGCTCTCTGTATGGCCTCGGCTTTCTCTTTGGGTACCGGCAAGTGCTGGCATTAACTTCCCACCAATGGCCTCTTTGACCATTCTGTTCACAATATCCTGCTAATACGTCGAGCCAAGAATGACTTCTTCTCTCATCCTTTCACTCAATATGAGATCTTCGAATCGACTCTATGCGACTTATTTTTCTGCGGCAGCTCAAGTTGGTGGTGCAGATGAAGGAGTCCATACCGGATGTGATCAAGCTCAGAAGGCGCAGTGGCTAGAGAAAGACCACGGTGGGCTCGAGGTAGATCACGACCGAGCTGCAGGAATTGAAGTTCGCTATCCCAGTGGCATTGAAACTGACGAAAGTAGACGACCTCGATGGGTCGAACTGGATCCTGAAGCGCCCCCAAGTATAGTTCCTTTCTTAAACGAAGCGAGACCTGCAGACACTGGCTCGGAGAGAGGGACTGAAGCTTCAGGTCCGCAAAGAATAAGAGTATGTGGGCCCTCAAGGAAGTGGTTTTGGATCTTAGTAGCACTCCTAGCAGCCGGTATCGTTGGTGGAGGTGTTGGTGGTGGAATTAGAGTCGCCTTAGGGCATCACACGGCAGCGGAAAGCAGCGAGATTCCATCAAATACTACCAAATCGAGCCCAATATTGCAGAACTCGAGCATAGCTGCGACGCAATGGGGAGATGGATCCGGCAACAAAGTATATCGGGTCTATGTTCAATCAACGGAGGGGCCGATATTAGAGGCAACTTGGGAATTAAAAAATCCTACGTGGAAAATATCGAAGATCACAGACGAGTACACTGATATAAAGCTAGGAACACCCATAGCGGCCGCCGTTAGATACTCTTATGATAACGACACACTTGCAATAGAAAGACGCTCGGCTCTGGCACAAAGTCCTGGGGACCCTTCTTATCCGAAGCGCGTATACTTCGTTGGGCAAGCGGGGACTCTTTACGAACATGCGTCACCCTACAAGCATCAAGAGAGCCTATGGGGAGGCGGGCGATTAGGTGGTGGATACGCGGTCTCGAGTGATTCGTTTGTGTTCTCGTTTTGGTACCAGAACTCCACCCTACGGACCCAAATTCTAGCGGTTTTGTTCCAGAATTCAAGGGAGAACTCACTTTCTGTTGCCAAGTACATGACTAATAGAACCGGCACCACACGTTGGAAGGGTACCACACCTTCGCTACAGATACAGGTCAGTCACACCAGTTCTTTTAGTACCCTTGCTGGTATGTATAAGAGATTCAAATTGCCTTAGAAGACAACTTTTTTCTCTTGTAACCCCCTGAAACCTTGAGGGTCCTTACTGAAAGTAGGAGTTACTGACCCGATGATACAATAAGGATGGCTCGGCGCTGGCTGTAGCGCCAATTGGAGATAGAAGAGATCTCCGAATGTACGCGAGTGATACCGGCGGGAAAATGACAGTACACAGATACAATCTTACCAGGAGCAGTCTAGGCGATCCTTTCTGTAAGCCCGCCCATCATTGCATTCAAGATGACATTTACTAAGTATGATTAGTGACAAGCTTTGACATTTCTCCTCGTGCGCCTATATCTGTCAGCACGCAAGATAATAGAAACTACTTTACGGCAAAAACACTTCCGGAATGCGCAAAAGAAGACGGCCAGCCATTAACACATCTTATCATGTTTCCAACGCTTGATAGGAGAGGCTTAAATCTTGTCTCATGGAACTGCTCGAGCGGCTTTCTCAACCAAACAACCACAATCGAGCCCCTGCTCCAAGAAAACCGAACATACCTTGGAATCGCCAACACAATAACGTCCCTTAACCCCGAAGATCAGAGGGTCTATGTGCTCTTTGACGCTGGTGATGGCCCAGAGATCGAAGAGTGGCAAGTGCCTCCAGGTGCCCAGAACGCAGATTGGAGGGTTCTTGGGATAGTCCCTGTGGCGTTCCGCTGATAGTAGGATTAGTTTCGGCTGCAATGGCTATACGGCTAGGTTGTTGGAGAAGCGCAGAGGCTTTCTCAATGCTCGTGAAGGCGTATCTAATGTACTCAGCTCTGTAATTAGAATTGGGGAATATACCTGATTTGCAAAAGATCTTGCAGGATGCCAAAGGCTCATTGTCCCATACGAAGACTTTTAAGGATAAGGCGGAAATAATAGGTTGACATAAACGATATCCCCGGAATACCAAATCCCGTGCATGAACTTGCTTCTCGTTGATATGAAATCTCCTGATACCTTTCTGAGTGCTACGTTGCGGTTTTCCTTGGCGATGACGTTGGCCGTGGCCTCTAACCCAATTGGTAATGGATCTCGTACACTATGCCTATTACGTTCTTAGCTAGCGTGCCTACACACCAGCTTGTAACCAAGGGGGAATTAGGGTTATGCTTGGGGCTATAACATATCGGCCCATATCCGGCTGTGTTGATAAATAGAGTCCATTTTTGCGTGAACGATTAGATGAGGATCGCAATTATGTTGGCCAGTCCTTATTGGAGTGGAAACTTCGTGAAGCCCGTTGTCCGCTCCCTGTCTGTGCCCCTGACGATCCAATGCGTGTTACCACTTGGATATATAAAGACACGCCGGTCATGATTTCTTACGAGCTGCAGTCTGAAGTGTCTATAGGACATCAGCGCACTTGACTAGGAAGGCTTATTAATTCTCTTCAGCTTATCTCGATTTGATCATCCGGCTTCTTCACGATGCCAAGTTTAGCCACTTGGCTAGCCACCATGGCGGTTTTCACCGCGGCTCAAAGCATTGTGTCCACAACACTTGTTCCGACGCAGTATGGACCAGTTTACACTGAGAATATTACTGATAGCGGCGTATATGTGTACAAGGGAATACCTTTCGCAGCACCTCCCGTAGGAGACCTACGCTGGAGATCTCCCGCTGCCCCAACCCCGTGGACAAACCCACTCAACGCTTCGGAAGTCTTAAAACACTGCTACTTCTCATTTTCTGGCCCGTTCACTCCTCCATCTACCCCGAGTGAAGACTGTCTCTACCTAAACATCTGGACTAATGCTGTCGCTACCAACAGGAGTCTACCTGTGATGGTCTGGATTCACGGCGGTGGATTCGAAACGGACTCGGCTACATCATATCGTTACGATGGCACGTTATTCGCTGAACAGGAAGTGGTTTTCGTCTCGTTCAATTACCGTCTGGGCAATCTTGGGTTCCTTGCTCGACCAGACCTCGATGCGGAGGATTCCGATAAGAATTCTGGTAATTTCGGCCTTCAGGATATGCTCTTTGCGTTGAGCTGGGTCAAGAATAACATAGCCAACTTTGGAGGTGACCCGAAAAACGTATTAGCATTCGGCGAATCGGCGGGTGGCCATGCTCTGGGTCTCTTAATGGCGTCGCCTCTCGCTCGGGGGCTCTTTGATAAAGTCATCATGGAGAGCGGTACATGGTGGGACAGCGAGCACGGCAGCCTTGCTACATTTAACGAATCCCGTAAGAGAGGGGTAACCTGGGGCGATCTCTTCGGCGTCGGTTCAACAACCGACGATCTCAGAGCACTCCCGGTCGAGCTAGTCGTCCAAAGCAGCCCCTGGATTCCACTCACAGACCCAGGATTCACTACGTTCGCCCCGAGCATTGACAACTACGTCATTCCACAGGCCCCTGCGGTCGTCTTCGCTGCTGGAGAGCAGATGCAGGTCCCTATGCTAGCCGGCTGGAATGCTCGTGAAGACACGATTTTCCAAAGCCGCGCTCTCGGGCATCTAACAGCCGTGACATTCAACGCGAACAGGGACAAGTTCTTCACGATCCCTAACCGAAATGCAACTAACACGACTGCTGAAGGTGCAAAATACTACGCAGCAGATTCGCCCGCCACCGCTGAATCTGCAGCCTACCTTCTCGTCGCGGACCTCGTCATAGCCCAGCAGACATGGGAAGCGGCGTATCTGCACAGTCAGACACCTGGCTCACTGCCCACATACGTGTACCACTTCACATATACATCGGCCTACAATCCGATCGCGGGTCACTCAACCGAGCTCGAGTTTCTCTTTCGGACGTTTTACCCAGAGCCAGAAGTCGACGGCCTCACATACTCCAACATCCCGGATGCGAACGACTATGCGATGGGGGAGAAGATGATGACGTATTGGACGAATTTCGCTAAGACGAGTAACCCGAACTTACCCGTGAGTGATTTGGATTTGCCCGAGTGGCCGCTGTATAATGGGACTGCGAACTTGCTTTTGGAGCTGGGAAATACGGTGCAAGCTGTAGAGAATACAGAGTTCGAGCGTTTTCGGTTTATTCAGAGCCTGAGGGACAACGGCGTTTTGCCTCCTTCTTGGCGGACTGTTTTTGTGTGATGAATTTGTGGTATCAGGAAGTTTGAATTGGAAAGCATAAGAGGGAAGCATAGTGGCATGTACAAGGAGGCGAGAAATACATCCTGAGAGCCAACGAAGCCAGTGCTCTATAGCCAGGCGTTCCGAAAATCTTATCGTGATGGTTCACTTGAAAGGGTATCAAACGTCACCAATCTGAATTTTAGTTTGAACATGTATTAGTAGATCTTTTAAGAAGCTATATAAACCTGAAGGGTTTGAGATTAAGATATAATTTTATAGGTTAGAGCCTTTGATTAAAGATAAAGGCCACGTAGGGCAGGAAAGGCCGCTTTGGGACATCGCCCTGAAGCGCTATTTATTAGGAGACCCTATCTCGATGCGGGGGATTTTGGTTTAAGGGGTAAATAGCCCCCCATTCAAGGGTTGAGGTTGAAGATAACTTTAAGAAGTGTACTTAGCAAAAGCCCACAATCTAAGCAAGGCAACTGTTGAGATAATTGCCCTCTTCCGCCGTGTTATACTCGGCTATGCAAGTGAAACACCGTGATTCGAAAGAAATTGACGGAGAACGGCTAGCCAGACGGTTCCCAGTCCAGTGAAAAGATACTCTCGCTTGGTGCTATCTGGCAGCTCCTCTAGCCTCTCTAATACGTAAGGATTTCCCTCCTGACGAAGCTCCAGCTCGCAGAATGACCAGTCTACTACCCTCCGTATGTATCCGGTCAAGCCCAATTTCACATAGGCAAAGCGGACTTCGTTCCAAGCGCGGTCGGCCGCACCGATATCCCCTCCTATGTGTTGAGTTATGGCAATACCTATCAGGATTGTCATACGGTCAATCCAGCTTAATTGACCGTGGGATCGCAGGCCCTCATACATAGCGCACACATCCCGCCATGAAGGCCAGGGATTTCCGGATACAATCTGCTGCAAGCCGCTTATGAGCAGTGCATTTATTGAAGCGAGGCGAATGCGTATCGTTGCCTTGGATTGAGGACGAGAGCAAAGCTGCAAGCAATGAGACGTCATCGCCGACACCCTGTCGCACTCTCCTAGCTCGCACATTACCGCGCTTAGGTGTGCTAGGACTTCGCTATTAGGGGATTCTACTTTTGACAAGAAATCATACGCTTCGCGAAACCGCCCCTGAAATCGGTAGACTACTCCACGAGTCGCGTCTATCCTAGCCTCTTGGACGCTTTCTAGAGTTGATCCGAAAACGGGCGAGTATAGTGAAAGCCGATAATGAGCAGACTCGAAGTCGTTACGTTTGAGGAAATGATACACCTGGAGTAATATAAGGTTGGCCGACCAGGCGTTTGTCCAAGCGGTGTCTCGCGGAAATTCCATGTATTTATCCCCGCTATCTATCGCGCCTGGGTTTCTTAACATGGCATAACGTATTTGGCGGATTTCGAGTCGGTATGTAATCGCTGCGTTTGGCTGAGAAGTCGACTGATTGATGATCGGAAGTAGATTCGTTGCTAGTGCCATCACCTCCTCCTTCCATTTGTGATCAGAGAAGAACGACGAAGCTAGACATAGTTCCATAACTTCTCGCGGGCCGGGGCCGGACACCCGCCCTAAAATGGATACCACCTGCAGATCTTGAAGGTAGGGTAGAACACACTTCAGTTGAGGGAGCATCGCCTCATGAAGGGTTATATAGCTTATCCGCGGCATTAGATTATACATAAATGTGGGAGAGGGTGCGTACCTACTTCTTAGGTTCTAGTTTGAAATGCGTTGGAAGGACATGTGACAGAAGCTGAACCGCTCTAGCCTTCCATGTGGGGATCTCCGGCCGATCTTGGAAAATTTCCGCGAGACGTTGGTTGACGTGGATGGTTTCAGAGTCCGCTCTTGCCAATCCCATTAGCTCTAATTTCTGTATTGCGCCCTCGAAAGATGAGCGATCTCGGATTACCGGAGGGATCTTGGAGGCGTCGAGATATATCTCTCCATCCATGCCCCACCTGCGGGCTGGCTGGCTGCTTCTATCGAATATGATCCGCGGGATCTCCCAGGTTCCAAGGCAGCGAAACAAGAAAGCCATGGCAAGGGCATTGACGTCTAATTTTTCTAGTAGGCCTTCGAACCATCTATTGAAAGAAGGATTGATAGGGAAATGTTTTGCCCTCCTGAACAGGTGTTCCTTCGACTCCTTGGTCATAATTTCCTCTAGGAGTCGCAAAGTCTTGCGGCTCTTTAGATTCCGATGTGTATCGTGGGTGGAATAGAAGACAGCAATCAAGGCATGCGGCCCCCCTATTTGCATCGCTGAAGCTATCAGCTGGGCCCGGGGTGTCCCCTGCCAGTTTTTATCGAGCTGGCGTGTCAACAAATAACGTTTCACGTGGCTTTCTTTTTCTCCGGTGAATTTCTCGAATGCTATTCGGAACGCCTTCTCCACAAGCAAAGTCTCTATTGTATCGGGCTGCTTTTGGGCGCAAGATTCAATCGCGTCCGAAAACAGGCCGCGCAATAAGTCTGGGTCTTTCCCCAAGGCAGATTCAATGCTGAGAACCTCTCCCTCCTTGCTCACACACACGAGATCCATCGTGATGCCCGCCTCGTATTTTCTATAGGTCGATGACCTAATTATGCCTGCATGCGATACCCCGAATGTGTATTTTCAGAAACTAGCCCGATCTGTTGGGTATTACGGCCGCCCTGCGAGTTCTGTACCTCTTTATATGAAAAATCTCGTATCGCGAAAATGAATGTTAATTTTTTGACACAATTCGTAGTGTATAAAGATACCAGTGTATTAGGAAGTAATGTTCATGGCAGACATTCGAAATCAGGCATTAACGATAGGTCTCTCATCAAATACAGGGGTCTACATCTATGAGGGGTACTGTGTGCTGTGGCAGTGCATTTCCGTGGTGGCTGTTATGGCGATCTTACTGGACCAATGAAGAAAGCAAGGTGAATAGACTGCAAAAACCCCGGAACCGAGTTTCTTAAACAACAGGACTAAAAGCCTAGAAACCAGCTAGCGTATATACGTATAGCTTAACTCGTTCCTCGTAATCTCTATACTCCTATTCTAATATACGCAAATACTAGCTACCAGGAAGAAGTACATCCCGAACCAGAGAGGAGTGCCTTTCCGTGGCGCGAATCTCCCTCATTTCTGTTACCGTACCGTGATCACGTGCGACCCTCCATAAAACATTTGACATCCGATCCGCGGATAAGGGGAAGCAAAACCCTCATCTGTAGCTGAAAGGCAAGAATATTGGTCTATATTACGTCGCCATTTTCAGAGACATCCTTAGACAACGGCAAAGGTGATGCCAATTGAGAGAAGCTTTTTCCTGGCTCCAACACTTCGCTGGCGTTTCGAGGCCAATGACTGCATGAATCTAGGGCCATGGGCCGAGAGTACTGCTCTTATTTTTTTTCTAGCGCGGGCGCAGCTTAGAGACGTTGACTACCTACACTGATTGTTTTGGCTATGTTAGCTGCGTTGGCATTGACTGTAAGGGGCACTATTGGGCTATACCTATCACGCGAGGTCAACGGTCATCACAACTGGCCTAGCGAAAGCTTCCACTATTTTCCTCCGGTAAGTTAACCACTAGGGAGATGATGGCCGTTTCATCTTCGGTCAAGGGTTAGTTATGTGTACATTCGGTGTGGTTGCCTACCTAGTTATTAGCATGATAACCTATCACAAAACATTTCCGCATTTTACACTGAATCACTACGTCCTAGTTACTCGGACTTAGTTAAGTGCTAATTACGTAGTACACTTGGGTTGAAATTTTCCCAAACCATACCCCTGCACCATCGCCTCACGAAATCACGTACACTACTTAATTAGCGCATCAATTAGCGCCCACCCAGCCTGTCGGAACGAAAAACAGGTCCTTATTGGCTAGATCACGCAACAACCAACGCAGATGATGACGTCCCCCCCCGCGGGGAAGCGCTGAGTTTGGTGACTAGCCGCGGTAACGCGTTTTAAGTCGCATGTAGCCAATTATTCGGATACTACATACCCGGGATGAGGCATCACTTGCATAGTATCACCAACACAGGTTCCAGAAACGACCCCGAGGGACTGGATAGACCCCAGTTTTTCAGTATGTTGGTTGTAATCTTCTTAATCGGGAGTGAAAGCCTCCGATTCCGAGTACGCCTCTCAGAGCCTTCTGTCAGGAGGTTTAGTCCCCGCAGTAAAGGCTGGTCACAGGCAGGCCGCTGCTAGGCAGAAGTGTGTGGTCAAGGTCCTAATAGCATTAATTCCTGAACCCTTTCTCCATTAGTTAAAGGGTTTTCTCCTACTCATATACCTAGATTGTACACTATTCCCACGCAGGTGGGTAGCTCCTAGCCTATTGCTACGCTATCTCCTGACACCTTCCCAGGTGTCGGTTCATCCCGATCCTTTACGAATTAAATTCGAATATTTACACATCCCGCCGGCTTTCCTAAAATAGCATGGAGATGGCAGGTGCCCACGAAATTTATCCTGCCAAGGAATCTATTTTGTAGACATCCTAGGGGTGAAATCCGACTGGACAGGCTTTACAGCTCAACCTCTATGGGCATTAAGGATGTAAGAAAATGGATAACGTGGTTTATAAGCGAGTCGCCCACTTGGCTTGGCAGTATTTCTCCCATACATTCTGTATACAAAAAGTACTTTTGCCGATAAGGCTATAACTTTACTAATATAACTCCGATAAGCCTCGGACTTTTTTTATTATAAATTTAACCAAAAAAAAAAATATAGGTCACCACTTTATTTCTTTATATTATTTAACCTTTATAGTTAAAC
>MU377000.1:0-50839 GCA_022495195.1 Xylaria digitata
AAATAAAATAGCTAGAAAATAAAAGAAAATATTATTAGATTTGTTATTTCGTTACAAATCTAATAGTACTAATTATTTTGTTGTACACCCTTTTTTCGCGAAGTTATAATAAAATGGAGTAAATACTTCTGCATATAAAGTGGCCTACAGGGTACGCTAAAAAAAGTGCGAAACTTGTTTGTGTGCGAAATTAGCTTATAAAATACGTTATATTATAAAGTTAAATAAAAAAATTAGCTAAATAAATATAATTAATAAGTGTTAGTTACTAATATTATTGTTTTTATATTTATTAAAAAATTTAAAAAATAATAAAGTTATAAAAAAAAATAATAAAAATTAAAGTTATTAAAGCTAGCGTTTTTAGCACAAAAAAACCTTAAAGCTAAATTAATTAATTTTTAACAAATTTCTAAAACATTAGTTTTAAAAAACGCTAGCAAAACTTAAAATTTTAGCGTAATAAAAATCGAACTTATTATTTTAAACTTTAAAAATATTTGCGCTTTACTAATAAGTTACACGTTAACTAAACTTAATTTTACTTAATATTAAATTTAAATATATTATTATGTTTTAACTTATTATTATAAACGTTTTAAAACGTATTATTAATATTAGTTTTAATAAAATTTTTAATTTTTTTAACAAATTGTTTTACTGCTAAATATTAAGCAGTATAACTAATGTTTAAAAGCTAAAAATATAATATAATTGCTTAATAATATTAAGTGCGCTACTTTATAGTTTAAATAAATTAGCTTTAAATATAAAACAAAAACTATAATAACTATTAATGGCGCTAGCAGCAATAAAAAAAATAAATAAACATATTAAACAATATTATTTAGCTGCATATGTTTTATAAGCTAAAAAATGCTTTTAATTATATTTAAGTTAACAAAATAAAATAAATAAAATAAAAAAAAATATAACTATTTTGTTATTTTTAATTTTATTAATTATATTATACGTAGCTTAATAAACCGTAAAAAAAATAGTAAAAACTTTAAAAAAGCTAAAATTAAGCAGTTGCAATTTTTTTGCAATAAGCTTTTAAACCTGCTTAAAAAACATTAGTATTTATATTAGTTTTAACTAGTAAAGCAAAGTTGTTATTATTAATACAATAAGCTTAAAACATATATTTATTTTATTTAAAAAGTTTAAACATTTAAACAGCTTTAAATTATATTATAAAAAAAATCTAAATTATAAGCAGCAATTTGTATAAAAAAATAATATAAAATAATTTATAGCTTAACAAGTTTTATAGCTTTTATTATAGCTAGTGCAAAAAAACAAAGTTGTTTTTTTATATGCATATAAGACTTTTAAAGGCAGGCTAGCTTAAAGCTAAAACATATGTATAGCAGCGCTTTAATATTAATAATATACAAAAGAACTAGTTATATAAAAGAACTAGTTATACAAAAAGGCTTTTTACAATAGCCAAACTCACGCTAGCGTGCCCAGCAAGTCTAATAACGCTAGCAACAAAAAGGCATAATAACAAAACGATAAATAATAAAAGTAGTAATTTAAATAAAAGAAATAAATAAATAAGGCTTAAAAATAATTAAAATAAAAGGGTGATCGGCGGCAACTAAAGCTAAAACTAATAGAAAATGCTAGCAGCAGCTAAAAAAAAAAAGAAAAAAAAAAGAAAAAGGGGGAGGAAAATATAACAGGCTATATATTTTGTTTTCGAATTAGCTTGCTAAATAATTTGCGTTCAAAGCAACGCGTTATTATAGGCCTAAGTATTTAAAAATTACTTAAAATGCACAAAATTTTTTTATTAGTTAAAAATTCCTATTGTTTATACTAATTTTTTTATTGTTTATACTTATTTTTTATTAATTCTAATTAATTTTTAGCTTTTAATTTTATATTATATTTTGTTATAATTCTATTTTTAATTATATTAGCACTACTTATAATAACATTTAACCTTATACTTAGGTTAAAACAACTTATTATAAAAAAAAAGATAATTGTTATAATTTAAATGCATTATTAACTAAACTACTAATTAAAGTATGCTTTTTTTAATTTTGTTTGCTTATATTATTATAATTTATTTAAATATATTTTATATACTACTTTTTGCTTTTACAAGCTTTAGTTTTATATAAAACCTACTATATAAAATATATACTATATTGTATTTAATTTTAAAAGACTTTTTAAACGTAATATTAACTTTTATTAAAACTAAAATTAAAAATTATTTTATAAGCTTGCTAACTAAAATTTTAAATTTTATTAACTTAATTATAAAAGCTATATAAAAGTTAATATATAAAAATACTTTTTTATAACAAAAAAACAAAAAGTTTTATAAAACTAATTATATTTTAAACAAACGTTGCAAAATTAAAAACAAACAACTGCAAAATAAAAAACTTTTTATTATAGTTAACGCTTAAGTTTTATAAAAATTTAAAAACAATAAAGTAGTTAAATTAAATAATAAAGCTAAAAATAATTGTTTAGCAAAAAAAGTATAAACAAGTTAATAACGCTATAATATTTATAATAAGTTTAAATATAATACGCAAACTTGTTAAATAAAAATAAAAACATTTAATAAAAAAGATTATAATTAATTTAATTAATTTGCATATATTATAATTAAGTTATTTAAGTTAGCATATAAAAAATGCTAAAAAGTGCGTTATTAACTTGTAGTACGTTATTAACTTGTATGTAACGTTAAATACTTTTGTATAAAAAATTAGCTTACAAAGTACTTTAAAAAAACGTGTGAAACTTGCTTGTGTATAAAACTAGCTTGTAATATAAGTTATACAAAATAATTATTTTATTATTTTTATAATAAAGCTTAAATTTAATTAAGTAATGCATTTCACAAGCTAGTTTTGCATACAAGCAAGTTTTGCACTTTTTTTAAAGTACTTTGTAAGCTAATTTTTTATGCAAAAGTATTTGTTACGTTTGGGAAGTTTTTTAAGGTTAGGTATAATATAATGTATATTCTGTATAATAGGTTTTATATAAAACTAAAGCTTGTAAAAGCAAAAAATAGTATGTAAAGCATACTTAGATAAATTATAGTAATATAGGCAAATAAAATTAGAAAAAACATACTTTAATTAGTAGTTTAGTTAGTAATGCATTTAAATTATAACAATTATTTTTTTTTTTTATAATAAGTTGTTTTAACCTAAGTATAAAGTTAAATATTATTATAAGTAATGCTAATATAATTAAAAATAAAATTATAATAAAGTATAATATAAAATTAAAAGCTAAAAATTAATTTAGATTAGTAAAAAATAGGTATAAACAATAAAAAAACTAGTATAAACAATAAAAATTTTTAGCTAATAAAAAAATTTTGCGCATTTTAAGTAATTTTTAAATATTTAAGCTTGTAATAACGTGTTATTTTAAACGCAAATTATTTAGCAAGCTAATTTGAAAACAAAGTATATAGCTTGTTATGTTTTCTTTTTTTTTTTTTTTAGCTGCTGCTAGCATTTTTTATTAGTTTTAGCTTTAATTGCTGCTAATTACTTTTTTATTTTAATTATTTTTAAGCTTTATTTATTTATTTATTTTATTTAAATTATTGTTTTAATTATTTATTATTTTTTTATTATGCTTTTTTGTTATTAACGTTATTAAATTTGCTAAGTGCGCTAACGTAAATTTAGCTATTATAAAAAGTTTTTTTATATAATTAGTTTTTTTGTATGTTATTAATGTTAAAGCGCTGCAGCATATACGTTTTAGCTTTAAGCTAGCTTGCTTTTAAAAGTTTTATATATATATAAAAAAACAATTTTATTTTTTTGTACTAGCTATAATAAAAGCTATAAAATTTGTTAAGCTATAAATTATTTTATATTATTTTTTTATATAAATTGCTGTTTATAATTTAGATTTTTTTTATAATATAATTTAAAACTGTTTAAATGTTTAAGCTTTTTAAATAAAATAAATATATGTTTTAAGCTTATTATATTTATAATAATAACTTTGTTTTATTAATTAAAACTAATATAAATATTAATATTTTTTAAGCAAATTTAAAAGCTTATTGCCAAAAAATTATAGCTGCTTAATTTTAGCTTTTTTAAAGTTTTTATTATTTTTTTATAGTTTATTAAACTATGTATAATATAATTAATAAAATTAAAAATAGCAAAATAGTTATATTTTTTTTTATTTTATTTATTTTATTTTATTAATTTAAATATAATTAAAAGCATTTTTTAGCTTATAAAACATATATAACTAAATAACGTTATTTAATATGTTTGTTTATTTTTATTATTATTATTAGTGCTATTAACGTTATTTATAAGTTAGTAATATACTACAAGTTAGTAACGTATTTTTTAGCACTTTTTATACGCCAACTTAAATAACTTAATTATAATATATGCAAATTAATTAAATTAATTGTAATTTTTTTTATTAAATGTTTTTATTTTTATTTAACAAGTTTGTATATTATGTTTAAGCTTATTATAAATATTATAGCGTTATTAACTTATTTATATTTTTTTTGCTAAATAACTACTTTTAGCTTTATTATTTAATTTAATTATTTTATTGTTTTTAAATTTTTATAAAACTTAAGCGTTAGCTATAATAAAAAGTTTTTTATTTTATAGTTATTTGTTTTTAATTTTATAACGTTTATTTAAAATATAATTAATTTTATAAAGCTTTTTGTTTTTTTATTGCAAAAAAACATTTTTATATATTAATTTTTATATAACTTTTATAATTAAGTTAATAAAATTTAAAATTTTAATTAGCAAGCTTAAAAAATAATTTTTAATTTTAGTTTTAATAAAAGTTAATTGCTGTTTAGTTTTTAATATAATAATAAACGTTTTTAAAATTTAAAATTAAAATAATAGTTTAAAATTTAAAAAAAATGTTTTATTTGTTTTTTAAATATTTAACGTAAATATAACTTTATTTGTATTTAAAAGCATAATTTTAGCTGCTTTAAAACTTAATTAAATGTTTTATTTAATAAATGCATATATAAATATATATGCAAAGCTTGCAAAAAAGTTTTGCTTTTTAATATAAATTTAATAACGCTATATTAAACTTTTAATATATTTATTATAACGCTATTTTAAAACATTAAAAAAAACTAAATTAAAAAACTAAAGCTTATATAATAAATAAACAAGTATATAAAGCGTAATAATATTGTTAAACTAGCAATATTTTTTAAATTGTATTAAATAATAACTTTTATAACTATTTAAAATTAAAAAGCAATAATTATTTTTAAATTAGTTTTAAATATAATTATTAAAATATTTTGTTTAGCTAACGCTTATATTATTATTAGTTTAGCTATTATTTAAAAAGTTTATAACTTAATTTAGCAATAAAATAATATTGTAATATTAAAACATAAAATAAACTTTGTTTAAAAAAATAATATATAGCAATATTGTTTAATTTTAAAAATTAATAGCTTAGTTTGCAATAATTTATTTTTTATTTTTAAACTTAGTTTGTTAAAAGCGTTTACGTTTTTTAAAGCTTATAATAACTATTTTAATAATTATTTTGCTTATTAAAAACTTTGTTTTATTAAAATTATAAATATTTTTAATTTATATACTATATTTGTTAATTATACGTTTTATAAAGCTAAACTATTTATAATAACTTGCAGAATTTTTATTAAAAGCTTGCTAATAATTAATTTAGCAGTTATAACACATTTAAAAGTTAAATTGTTATTATATAAAGTTTAAAGCTTAGTTAACGCTAACTTTTAACGTATTATGTTTGCATTAAAAAATATTAGCTATTTTTTAAATATAACAAAGTTAAAACAAAAACGCTTGCGTATTTAGTTTAAAAATATATTTAGCAATAATTTTTTTTTTAAATATTATTAAATTTTGCTTTATAATGTTTATAACGTAATAAAATATGTTGTTATTAATTTTTTGCTTTAATATACGGTTAAAAACGTTATAAATATAAGCAAGCTTGCAAAAAAAAAGTTTAAAGTTGCGTTTTTTAGCTTAAATTGCTAGCTGCAAATTAGCTTTTTTAGATTTTTAAACTATTATGTTGTTATAAAATAATATATAAATAAAATAGAAAAATAAAAGGTTAATAAAAAGTGTATTACTAACTTATAGTATGTTACTAACTTATAAGTAACATTAATAGTTATTATAGTTTTTAATTTATATTTAAAACTAACTTGCTTAAATTGTAAAACAATATATTTAATATTGTTAAGCAACTATATTATGTTTTTAATTTTTAAATATTAATTATAACGTTACTCACAAGTTAGTAACGCACTACAAGTTAGTAACACACTTTTTACTAACCTTTTATTTTTTTACTTTATTTATATATTATTTTATAATAATATAATAATTTAAAAATTTAAAAAAGCTAATTTATAGCTAGCAATTTAAGCTAAAAAACGTAACTTTAAACTTTTTTTTTATAAGCTTGCTTATATTTATAACGTTTTTAATTATATATTAAAACAAAAAATTAATAACAATATGTTTTATTATGTTATAAACATTATAAAGCAAAATTTAACAATGTTTAAAAAAAAAATTATTATTAAACGTATTTTTAAGCTAAATACGCAAGCGTTTTTACTTTAGTTTTATTATGTTTAAAAAATAGCTAATATTTTTTAATATAAACATAACGCGTTAAAAGTTAGCGTTAATTAAGCTTTAAACTTTATATAATAATAACTTAACTTTTAAACGCGTTATAATTGCTAAATTAATTATTAGCAAGCTTTTAATAAAAATTTTGCAAGTTATTATAAATAGTTTAGCTTTATAAAATATATAATTAACAAATATAATATATAAATTAAAAATATTTATAATTTTAATAAAACAAAGTTTTTAATAAGCAAAATAATTATTAAAATAATTGTTATAAGCTTTAAAAAACGTAAACGCTTTTAACAAGCTAAACTTAAAAATAAAAAATAAGTTATTATAAACTAAGCTATTAATTTTTAAAGTTAAACAATATTGTTATATATTATTTTTTTAAGCAAAGTTTATTTTGCGTTTTAATATTGTAATATTATTTTATTGCTAAACTAAGTTGTAAACTTTTTAAATAATAGCTAAACTAATAATAATATAAACGTTAGCTAAACAAAACATTTTAATAATTATATTTAAAACTAATTTAAAAATAATTATTGCTTTTTAATTTTAAATAGTTATAAAAGCTATTATTTAATATAATTTAAAAAATATTGCTAATTTAATAATATTATTATATTTTATATGCTTGCTTATTTATTATATAAACTTTAGCTTTTTAATTTAGTTTTTTTTAATATTTTAAAATAATATTATAATAAATATATTAAAAATTTAATACAACGTTATTAAACTTATATTAAAAAGCAGAACTGTTTTGCAAGTTTTATATATATATTTATATATGCATTTATTAAATAAAACATTTAATTAAGTTTTAAAGCAGCTAAAATTATACTTTTAAATATAAATAAAGTTATATTTATATTAAATATTTAAAAAACAAATAAAACACTTTTTTTAAACTTTAAACTATTATTTTAATTTTAAATTTTAAAAACGTTTATTATTATATTAAAAACTAAATAGCAATTAACTTTTATTAAAACTAAAATTAAAAATTATTTTTTAAGTTTGCTAACTAAAATTTTAAATTTTATTAATTTAATTATAAAAACTACGCAAAAATTAATATATAAAAATGCTTTTTTGTAACAAAAAAACGAAAAGCTTTATAAAACTAACTATATTTTAAACAAACGTTGCAAAACTAAAAACAAATAACTATAAAATAAAAAACTTTTTATTATAATTAACGCTTAAGTTTTATAAAAATTTAAAAATAATAAAATAGTTAAATTAAATAATAAAACTAAAAATAATTATTTAGCAAAAAAAGTATAAACAAGTTAATAACGCTATAACATTTATAATAAGCTTAAACATAATATATAAACTTGTTAAATAAAAATAAAAATATTTAATAAAAAAAATTACAATTAATTTAATTAATTTATATATGTTATAATTAAATTATTTAAATTAGCGCATAAAAAGTGTTAAAAAGTGTATTATTAACTTATAATACGTTACTAACTTATAAATAACGTTAAATTTTTTTTAATAAAATTAGTATTTAAAAAGTTTAATATATAATTTTGCTTTTTATAGTTTTTAAATAACGTTTTATATATATTTTATATAAAATTTTTTGTTTATTAAAAATAAAAATATATTATTTATATATACAAAACAAAAAATATTTAAAATATTATTAAATGTTTTTTATATATAATTTTAAAAAATAGCAAAAATATTATATAAACTTATAAATATAACAAAAAATTTATAATAATTATATTTAATATAAAAAGCTGTTTTTTATTTATTTATTTTTTTAATTTGTATATAATAATAAATGTTTTTAAAATTAATTTTAATAAAAACTTTAATATAAAACAGTTTATTTAACATTTTTAAAAAAAAAAAAAAATAAAACAATTTTTTATTATAATTTTATTAAGTTTTTTATAATTAATATATAAGCGTAAGCTTTTATTTTTTTTAAGTATAAAAAGAATTAAGGCGCTTGCAAAGCTTTTAAATTTATATATTTTTTTATTTTTTAATATTTTATTAAGCTAAGTTTATAAAGCTATTAGCTTATTTTGTACTAAAAAATATATAACGTTATACACAAGCACATGTTGTATACAAGCACATGTTGCACTTTTTTTGGCGTACCTTGTACGCTAATTTTTTATGCAAAGCTACTTACTCCACTTTTCAATAACTTCTTTAATTTAAAAGCTATAATAAAATAAATTATATCATTAGATTCGTAATTAAATAAAGAATCTAAAGATATTTTTTTTTATTTTCTAACTATTTTATTTGGGCGTATAGCTTTAAAAAACAAATTTGCAGGGATTATTTTAGCGTAGTTTTTAATAGCGCTTTAAATAAAATAGTTAGAAAATAAAGAAAAATATCTTTAGATTCTTTATTTAATTGCGAATCTAATGATATAATTTATTTTATTATAGCTTTTAAATTAAAGGAGTTATTGAAAAGTGGAGTAAGTAGCTTTGCATAGAAAATTAGCGTACAGGGTACGCCAAGAAAAGTGCGACATGTGCTTGTGTGTAACAGTAAAATAATAAGAAATTGTAGCATTATTTTGCAAGTTTATTACAAAATTATTACGTTTAAAATAAAAAAATAAGCTAGCTTTATTATTATTAAAAAAATCGGCTAAATTATAAAACTTAGCTAAAACTTTTTTAAATTTTAATTAAGTTAAAAATAACTTTATTTTTTTAAGCTATATAAGTTTAAGCAATTAAATAATTATTTAATAAAACTTTTAATTATAACAAGTTTTTGCAAATTAAAAAGCTGTTATTAGTTTAAAATATTTTAACTATAGTTTAAAATATTATTAATTAAAGCTTAAATTTAATATAATATTTTAATTTTTTAAAGTTAATTAAAATAATAAAACAAAACTGCTTTTAAATTTGTTATTTTTATTAATAGCAATATAAGCGTAGCAAAATTTTTAAATAATTTTATAGCTGTTAATTAATTTATAAAAAACTTAATAAGCGTTATAAATAAAAAAAATGTTATTAATAACATGTTATAAAAAATAAATATAAAAAAAAGCTTTTTTTAATTTATAATAAAAAGTAAAAATATAATTAACATAATTATATTTAGCATATAAATTTAAATTAATATAAGTTTAAATAAAAAGTTTTTTAAAAAATATAGTATAAATATTGCAAAAAGTATAAAAACGTTACAAAGTTAAAATATAAAGCTATTAATTAAACTTAGATTTAATATTTTTAAAAATTAAGTTTACTTGTTTTTTTTTTAGCTATTATTTGTATAGCTTTTTAATAAAAACTTAAATTAAATATAATTAGCATTATTATTGTTTTTAAAATAATATTTATTTAAGTTATAAATAGTTTGAATTTTTTAAATTTTTTGCTTTTTAACTTTTTAAAATTGCAAGCAATTATAATTTATATGCTTTATTTAATTATAATTAAAGTATTTAATATTTTTTATAGCTAACTTATAGTTTTTATATAAGTTGTTATTATTATAAGCATATTTTGCTAAAAAATAAAAGCTGTTGCTATTTAATAAAGATTTTTTTATAATATAGTATTTATGTTTGTTGCTAATATTGTTTTAATTAAAACTTTTTTAGTTATTGTTAATATAATAATTATTACACTTTTTAGTTATATTAATATGTTTTTAGCTTTAGCAGTAATAATTTTTTTTATTTAGGTATTAGTATTATTAAAAACTTTTGTTTAGTTTAAAGTTAGTTTAAGATTTAAACTACTTAAAATTTTTTCGGTTTTAATTTTTTTTAATTAGTTTTATTATTTTTTAACGTTATATAGTTATATTTATTATATTAATTTTTTTAATAAATAATAAATAAAAATAACTAAATATTTTATTTTAAAGCATAATAAAAAGCTTTTAGTAATATAGTATAGCTTTTTTAAAGTTGGTTTGCTTGCTTTTTTGGTTTTTAATTTAAGTAAAATAATGGTTAAAAGTTTTAAGGTTTTAATTAAGTAGCTGCTTAGCTGTTTTTAATTTGCTACTAATATTAGCTTTTAAAAAAGCTGATTAGTAAATAAAAGTTTTAGTTTATATAAAAAATGCATTTTAATTATATTTGTATTAATGTTGGTTTTTGCTGTTTAAGCTTTAAATAAGGCTATAATATTAGTTTTTATAAACTTAGTTTATTTTGTTATATATATATAAAATGCGTTTAAAGTAATGCTAAAACTTGTATATTAAGTTAATAAACATAAAGTTTAGCTTTTAAATTTATTTAACTTATTTGTTATAAATAAAATTTATTTTAAATAAAAAGTATTTAAACTTAAGTAGCTTGTTTAAGTTTATATTATTATTAAACTTATTATTATGCTTGTTTTAATAATGTTATAAGTAAAATTTATGTTTAGCTTGGTTTTAAAAATGCTTTTTTCAGCTAAAAAATAAAAATAATAATAAAAATAATAATATAAATAGCTTTAAATTAAAAAGGTTATTTTTAATGTAATAGCTAAAGTTAAGCTGTTAATTAAAAAAGGTAGTATAATAAAAAGTTTGATAAAAAATGTTTAAATTGTTAAAGTTTTTTAGATTTTTTAATTTTTTAGTTTTTAAAACCTTTTTTTTTTTTTTTTTCGTAATTGTTTTATATGCTTTTTTAGAACGCAGTTTATATAAATCTAATATAAACTGCTTTTTTTGTTTTAGTTGTTTTTTTAGTTTGTTAAGCTTAGTAGTTAATTAAGTATTTTGCTATTAAAATAGTTAAGTAAAAGCTTTTTTTAGTTTTATTATGTTAATATTAAAAAGATTTAAAAGCTTTTAGCTTTTGTTGTTATTTAAAAATATTTTATTGCTATTTTTTAAATAACTTATATATAAAAGTTTTATAAAAAAATAAAACAAGCTAGTTATTTTAAAGCTATAGTAATCGTATATTATAAGTAACCTTTAAATAAAAGCTTTAAAATTGTTACGTTTAAAAAGTTTTTTAAAGTTAAGTACAATATAATATATATTTTATATAATAAGTCTTATATAAAACTAAAGCTTATACAAGCAAAAAGTAGTGTGTAAAGCACACTTGGATAAATTATAGTAATATAAGCAAACAAAATTAAAAAAAGCATACTTTAATTAGTGGTTTAGTTAGTAGTGCACTTAAATTATAACAGTTAATTACTATTTAGTTTTTAATATAATAATAAACGTTTTTAAAATTTAAAATTAAAATAATAATTTAAAGTTTAAAAAAAATGTTTTATGTATTTTTTAAATATTTAACGTAAATATAACTTTATTTATATTTAAAAATATAATTTTAGCTGCTTTAAAATTTAATTAAATGTTTTATTTAATAAATACATATATAAATATATATGCAAAGCTTATAAAAAAGGTTTGCTTTTTAATATAACGTTATTTATAAGTTAATAACGTATTATAAATTAATAACGCACTTTTTATTAACCTTTTATTTTTTTATTTTACTTATATATTATTTTATAATAATACAATAGTTTAAAAATCTAAAAAAGCTAATTTGCAGTTAGCAATTTAAGCTAAAAAACGCAACTTTAAACTTTTTTTTTATAAGCTTGTTTATATTTATAACGTTTTTAATTATATATTAAAACAAAAAATTAATAACAACGTATTTTATTACGTTATAAATATTATAAAGCAAAATTTAATAATGTTTAAAAAAGAAATTATTATTAAATATATTTTTAAGCTAAATATATAAGCGTTTTTGCTTTAATTTTATTATATTTAAAAAATAGCTAATATTTTTTAATGCAAATATAACGTATTAAAAGTTAGCGTTAATTAAGCTTTAAACTTTATATAACAACAATTTAATTTTTAAACGCGTTATAATTGCTAAATTAATTATTAACAAGCTTTTAATAAAGATTTTATAAGTTATTATAAATAGTTTAGCTTTATAAAACGTATAATTAACAAATATAATATATAAGTTAAAAATATTTATAATTTTAATAAAATAAAGTTTTTAATAAACAAAATAATTATTAAAATAGTTATTATAAACTTTAAAAAACGTAAACGTTTTTAATAAGCTAAGCTTAAAAATAAAAAATAAATTATTGCAAACTAAGCTATTAATTTTTAAAGTTAAACAATGTTATTATATATTATTTTTTTAAACAAAATTTATTTTATGTTTTAATATTATAATATTATTTTATTATTAAACTAAGTTATAAACTTTTTAAATAATAGCTAAACTAATAATAATATAAGCGTTAATTAAACAAAACATTTTAATAATTATATTTAAAGCTAATTTAAAAATAGTTATTACTTTTTAATTTTAAATAGTTATAAAAGCTATTATTTAATATAATTTAAAAAATATTGCTAGTTTAACAATATTATTACGTTTTATATGCTTACTTATTTGTTATATAAGCTTTAGCTTTTTAATTTAATTTTTTTTAATATTTTAAAACAGTATTATAATAAATATATTAAAAGTTTAATACAGCATTATATAACAAACAGGTTTTATTCCTAGTACAAGTAAGCCTTTTGCATAAGTTAATTTATTTATAGGTATAAATTGTTGTTTAATTTATATAATTAAGGAAAAGTAACGCTTGGTAAAAAATGTTATAAAAAATATTGTGTGAAGGTATTTGTTAAAAGATTAACTTTTTTATAATGTATTTTAAAAACTAGACTATAAGCTTAAATTAAACAGTAAAGTAAAAAAAGATTAATGTTAATTATAAAAAGAACTTTTTATGTTTTTATAATATTTTCTTTTTTTACATATTTTTTAAATAGTAATAAATAGCTAGCTATTTTAACTATTTTAAATAGCAATAAATAGCTAGCTATTTTAACTATTTTAAATAACAATAAATAGCTGGCTATTTTAATTATTTTGGATAACAATAAATAGCTAGCTATTTTAATTATTTATTATATAACCTTTGCGCTTATAATTAGCTATAGCTTGTTTTCTAGTTTAGCTTTTTATTTGGTTTATAACTGCGCTAAATTTTTTTTTTAAGCTGTTTTTTTATTAGTTTATAACACTATTTTTTTTTTTTTAAGATTATTGTTTTTAATAATAAATAATAAGTGTTTATGTTTTTTATATAATTTCTTTTTTTTTGTTTTATTTTTTTATTATAGCTAATTGTGTAAAAAAACGTTGCAAAAAACTATTGTTTAATAAAAAATTTGTAAAACGTAATTTTTTTTTTTTTGCTGTTATTTTTTATGCTTTAACTATTATGTTTTTTTTGTGTTTTTATTATTAACAACGTAGATTTAAGTATTTATTTATTAAATCTAAGTTAAGTTGTTGTTTTGCTTATATTTGCAATATCTGCTTTTAATATAATATTAAAAGTTTGTTTGTTAAGCAGCTTAACAAAATTGTTGCACAATATAAATTGCTAAAAAAAAAACTAGAAATTTTTAAAAAAGCTGCTAAATTGGCGCTTGCTTATATGCGTTGCTTTTATAAACAAAAGAAAATATAATATAATAAAATAATAAAAGCTATAGCTTGTAGTATTATAGATCTAAAGGAATTTAAGTTTTTTAAAAAGCGTAAGCATAAAAAAAAAAGTTGTTAAGTTAATAAGACTGCTGCTTTTGTAGCTGCTTTATTTATTTTTAATTAAAACGTGTTTAACTTTTTTTTTGCTTAAAAAATAAATTTTGTTTTTTTAGCTTTGGTTAATTAAAGTGCTATTAATAAAATGTTGCAACTGTTTGCATTGCATGCTGCAAATGCCTTTTAGGTTTTTAAGTATTTTTTATATGTAAATATTTTATTTATTTAATTAAATATTTTATAGTGCGTTTTTTTTAACGTAAGTTTAGTATTTTTTTTACTTTATATTTTGCTTAGTTTTTTTTTATTTTAATAAACGTTTTTAATATAACGTTATTTAGTGCTTTTTTTAATAATAAAATATAAAAAATTAAATATATTTTTATTTTGTAAAGTAATAATAATTTATAATTAGTTTTTAAAATAACTTTTTTAATTTTAAATAGTTTAATTTGTTTAAAATTTAGTTTGTTATTAAGTTATTTAGTTTTAATGTTTTTTTTTAAAAAATATATTTTATTTTTTTTTTTTAAAGTTAGCTTTAACAACTTTAATTTATTATAATATGTTTTTATATGTTGCTAAATAAATGTTAAGTTGTTTTTAAGTTTTTGTTATATTTTAATAAGTTTGTTTGTTTGTTTTTTTGTTATTAGCGCTGTCGCTTTTAAAATTTATGTTTAATTGTTTTTTAGGTTAAACCTATAATTTGTTTTAAATAGTAATATTTTTATGTTTTTGTTGCTTAAGCTATTATATGCAAATTTTGTTAAAAGTAACAATTTAACTTAATTATTTTATTGCTTGTTAAAATAATATTGTAAGTATTGTTTTAACGTTTAATTTAATTTTTCGGTTTATTTATTTGTTTATAAGTAATAAGCTGTAAATAGCTAATGCTTAATCTTTAAAGCTTTTATTAATAATTGCTAGTATTTAAAAGCTATAGTAGTGCTTTTATTTATAATAGCCTTTTTTAAAATGCTATATTTATTAAAAACATGCTGCATTATTATGTACACAAGTTTTTTTGCTGTATTTAATTCTTTATATAATACAAAATGCTTATACTTTGTAAATTTGTTTATAATAATTAAGATTAAGTTATATTTAACTTTTGTTATTAGTTTTTTTGATTTTAGTAGCTTAATAATAAAATTAAATAATATAACTTTTTATGCTTTGTTAAATATTTTAATAGGCTGCAATAGTTTATAAGGCTTATGTTTTGCTGCTTTTACTTTTTTGCAAAGGTTATACTTTTTGCATACTGTTTTAAAAATCTGATTTTGGTTTTGTATTATAAAGTTGCGTTTAAATTTTTTATAAGTTTTATAAAATTCTTAATGTTTATATAATAATGTTTTATAAAAATGCTAAGCAAATTTTTTTTGTAAATTATTAAGTATTGCTATTTTTGTTTTATATTTAGGCTATTTATTTTTGTTGATTAGGCTTGGTATTGCATTTAGTGCTAAGTGCAGTGCTGTTTTTTTAATTTGTTTTGTTTATTAATTATTAAGTAACTGTTTTATATGTGCTAGTGTTAAAATAAGAGTTCTTTTAAATTTTTTTTAAAATAGTATCTGACTTTTTTTTGGTTTGTCCGTTTTATGTTTATTTTTCTAGCTTAGAATATCTGCTTTTTAATTTTTTTTGCTTTTAATATAAATAATTTTAAAATTGAATTGTAATAAAAACTTTGCTTATCCAATTTGTTGTTTGTTTAAAACCTTAGTTGTTATAAACAAAGTTAAGTTTTTATGGTTTAAAAAAACTTTAACTAGTATTAAAGTTTTATTTAAATAATGTTTTTATTTTTTAAATGCTTAAATTATAGCTATAAGCTTTTTATTTAGTATTTAATAGTTTATTATTAGTTTTAAGAATTTTTTTAAAAAGAATGTTACTGGATATAGCTTTTTGTTTTTATTTTGTTGTTTTAGTTGTTTGCCTATTACTATATTGTATGCGTTAATTTTAACTTTAAATTTTTTATTTAGGTTTGGTAATTATATTACTAGTTTTATAAGAATTGTTTTTTTAATTTGTTTAAACGCTTTTTGTTTTTTTGCTTTTTATTTAAATACTGCGTTTTTTTTTGTAAGGTTTGTAAGTAGTGCTATATATTTTTTAAATTATGCAACTAAAAGTTGTATATAGTTAGTAAATTTTATAAACGATTTTATATTTTTAATGCTGTTTAATATAAGCTATTTTTTTACTGCTTTAATTTTAGATTTTTAAATTTTTATTTTGCTTAAGGTTATTGTAAATTTTAAAAAGTTTACTTTTTGCGTATAAAACTTGCTTTTGTTTAGATAAACTTTTAGTTTAGTATTTTGTAATGCTTTAAGTATCTTTTTTATGTGTTTTTTATGTTTTTTTAAGGTTTTTAAATAAATTAAAATGTTGTTTAAATAAATTATTATAATATAATTTAAGTAGTTTTGTAGCATATTTGTAATTATTTTTTAAAAACTTGCTAATGCGTTAGTAAGCCTGAATAGCATTACTTAATATTTATATAGTTTATAGGGTGTTTTAAATACTGTTTTTTATTTGTTTTTTTTAGTTATTTGTATTTAATAGTAGGCGTTTGGCAAATTTAACGCTATAAACTATTTTGCTTTATAGAGTTAATTTTTTAAATTGTTAATTTGTGGTATTAGTTTTGCAAATTTTTGCGTTATAAAGTTTTTGTAGCAGTAATTAACTATTAATTTTTATTTTAGTTTTTTATTTTTTTTTGTTTTTTTTAATACTTATAAAATTGGGTATTTTGTTAAAGATTGTAATAGTTAAATAAATTTTTTTTTTAGATTTTTTTTTAAATATTAATTTAGCTTTTTTAGCTAATTTTAATTTATTTTGTATATTAAGAAATGTTTTAGGTGTTGTTTTTTTTTTAAAAATATATAGTAATTTTATTTGTTATGTTTTAATAATTCCGTTTTTTTTGGTTGTTTAAACAAGTTAGCAAACTTTGCATACTTTTTTAGTATGTTATTTTTTTGTTTTGCTTTTGGTTTTTTAACTACTAAATATATTGCTATGCTTTTTTTAAATTTGTTTAACGCCTTTTTTAGCTTATTAGAAGCTAAATTTTTTTTTAGCATATTTTATTAAAGCTAGCCAGTGCTTTAATTTACTTTAGAATTGCTTTTTTTTAACTAAAGTATTTTTAAAATTGTATTAAAACTATACATATTAATAATGTTAAGCGTAAGCTTTTTTTTATGATTATAAATATTAAAAAGAAGTTTTATAGTTTTTTGTTTAATTATGTTATTGTTATAAATACTAAAGCTTTTATTAACTGTTATAAATAAGTAGGGGTTGTTTTTAAACTTTGTTAGTATTTTTGTTTTTTAAACAAATTATAAAAAGATAAAATCTTATAAAGCTTTTGTATTAAATAAGATTTTTATTTGTTTTTTTTAATAGCTTATGTTTATTAATATTTATATTTTTATATATATATTTGCTATATACAAAGACTTTTTAATTGATTAAAACAGTTGTTAGTTTATGTTAACTGCTTTTTATTATTTTTTGTTTTTTAGGCTTTTTGTTGTCGGTTTTTGCTTTTGTTTTTGCTATTATTATTTTGGGCTAACATTTTAAATATTATATTAAAAAATATTGCTATTTGTTGTTTTAGTTTTTTTTTTGTTTGTAGAAGTAATTTTTTTTTTTTTTTGAAAGTAAGTTGTTATATACTGGCTTTAGCTTTAGCTTTTTGTTTTTTTTAGTAGATTTTCAATTTTTTTGTTGTATATACTTAATATTGGTTATAAGTATATAATTTCGATTTTTTTTTATAATTAATACATTTTTAAGTTTGTTTTAGATTTTTTTTAAAAATAATATATTTGTTTAAGTTTTAATGTTTAAGTAACAAATGTTTAACTTTGTTAATTTTGTATGGTTTTTTTATTAAATTTTTGTTAATTTGTTGTAAAAATTATTGGTTTTATATTTTGTTTATTATATAAATATAATACCGATGTATTATATAGCATATTTAAAAGATTTTGTAATATATTTTGTGTTTTAGCAACAGCTAATTTTTATTTAGCATTATTGTTTTATTGTATTAATAATTTATTGTTATAAATTGTATAATTGTTTTTAAGTTGTTAGTAGTATTAGTTTTTGCTTTTATTAACAATTTTAATTTTTTTATTTTTTGGATTTTTGTTAATTTTAGCTATTGTATACTTGTAAGTTCTTTTTGTAATACTTTATAAGTAGTTTTAAAATTTTGTTTTCGTTTTATTTAGTTATTTTTGTTAGTTTAATAACGCGTGTTTTTTTGTTGGATTGATTTTGTTATAGCATTTTTAAGCTATTTTAAGTTATTTTAATAGTTGCACTACTTATATTTGCAATCTTTTTTTGCTAAGCATTGTTTATTTTTTAGCTAATTGTTGTTTATAAAGTTGTTATTAATATTTATAGTTTTATAAATAAGAGTTATAATTTTATGCTTTTTTTTTTGTTTTATAATTTATTTATTTGCGTAAATATAACAATTATTATTGTTTTTTTAACAAAAATATTTTATATTTTGTGCATATATAGATCTTTTTATATATAAGTATATTTTACATTTTTAATATAACTTTAAACATGTTTTATATTTTTTAATATATTCTATTTGTTGTTATTATTTAATAGTTTATTTTGTTTAAATTTTTATTATAAATACTTATGTTGGTTTAAAATGTTTTTTATTTTGTAGCTGTTTAAGCTTTTTGTATTTTTTTGCATAATGCTTTTTTTAACTGCAATTAAAACATTTAACTTAGTTTTATTTTTTTTTAAAATGCTTTATAATAGTTATAGCCCTAAGTTCTATTAGTTTTAGGTGTATACTTGTTGCTGTTGTTTATATTTTTTGAGTCCGTTTTGTATTAGTTATAAAGTTTGGCTTTCGTTTTTTTTTTTGTTATTATTTTTTAAACAATTAATTATTAATTTTGATTGTTTTAGCTATATATTTTTTAAAATTTTTTAGTTAGTTATTTTTATAAAGTTTATTTTAAACTAAATTTTTTAATTTTTTGCAAAAGATTGCTATTAAAATGTTGTTATTGTTTTATAAGGTTTATAATATTAGTTTATAAAACTTTGCTGCATATTTGTATGCTGGTTTAGTTTGTTTGATTTTTAGCAGCTGCTGTTTAATTTGCTGTTTTTTTTTTGGATTTTTATATATATTTGTTAAAGCTTTAGCAAATCTGTTTATATTTTTAAACATATTTTTAGTTTTAACGCTTTAATCGTTTTTTTTTGTTTTTATATACTTTTTTATTTATAGTTCGAATTATTTTAATACATTTTTTGCTAAAAATTTTATTGTACAAAAAATTTTTTTTTTTTTATTTTAAAAATTTTTTTTGTAATGCCTTATATACGTTTTAACTTAGGTTAAAAATCCTTTAAGATATTTTTAAAATTTTTTAAACTTGTTTAGTTTGTTAAGTTTGTGTTGCTTGATTTTAAGTGCATTATTAAATTAATTTTTAAGTTGCTAGTTTATACGTTGTACATTGTTAACTTGTTTATTAAAATGCTAATTTGTTAATTTAAGTTGGTTAATTTTTGTTTATAACTAATTTAAAGCAAAAGTTATTGCTTTTAGAGTTAGGTTTATAAGTTTTGCTATTTTGTTTTACATTTTTATACAATGTTATATAACATTTAAAAAAGTTAACTGTTTAAAATATAACAAACAGGTTTTATTTTTAGTACAAGTAAGCTTTTTGCATAAGTTGGTTTATTTATAAGTGTAGATTGTTATTTAGTTTATATAACTAAAGGGAGGTAACGCTTAATAAAAAATGTTATAAAAAATATTATATAAAAGTATTTGTTAAAAGATTAACTTTTTTATAATGTATTCTAAAAACTAGATTATAAGCTTAAATTAAACAATAAAATAAGAAAAAATTAATATTAATTATAAAAAGAACTTTTTACGTTTTTATAATATTTTCTTTTTTTATATATTTTTTAGATAGCAATAAATAACTAGCTATTTTAACTATTTTAGATAGCAATAAATAGCTGGCTATTTTAACTATTTTGAATAGCAATAAATAGCTAGCTATTTTAACTATTTTGGATAACAATGGATAGCTGGCTATCTTAACTATTCATTACGTAACCCTTGCGCCCATGATTAGCTATAGCTTGTTTTTTGGTCCAGCCCCTTATTTGGTTCATAACTGCGCTAGGTCTTCCTTTTAGGCCGTTTTCCTGTTGGTTTATAACATATTATTAAACTTATATTAAAAAGCAAAACTTTTTTATAAGCTTTGCATATATATTTATATATGCATTTATTAAACAAAACATTTAATTAAGTTTTAAAGCAGCTAAAATTATATTTTTAAATATAAATAAAGTTATATTTGCATTAAATATTTAAAAAACAAATAAAATATTTTTTTTAAACTTTAAACTACTATTTTAATTTTAAATTTTAAAAACGCTTATTATTATATTAAAAACTAAATAACAATTAACTTTTATTAAAACTAAAGTTAAAAATTATTTTTTAAGCTTGCTAATTAAAATTTTAGATTTTATTAACTTAATTATAAAAGTTATACAAAAATTAATATATAAAAATGCTTTTTTATAACAAAAAAATAAAAAGCTTTATAAAACTAACTATATTTTAAACAAGTATTACAAAACTAAAAACAAACAACTGCAAAATAAAAAACTTTTTATTATAGTTAACGCTTAAGTTTTATAAAAATTTAAAAACAATAAAGTAATTAAATTAAATAATAAAGCTAAAAATAGTTGTTTAGCAAAAAAAGTATAAACAAGTTAATAATGCTATAATATTTATAATAAGCTTAAATATAATATACAAACTTGTTAAATAAAAATAAAAACATTTAATAAAAAAGATTACAATTAATTTAATTAATTTACATATATTATAGTTAAGTTATTTAAAATAGCGCATAAAAAGTGCTAAAAAGTGCGTTATTAACTTATAAATAACATTAAGTTTAATAGCGCTATATTAAATTTTTAATATATTTATTATAATATTGTTTTAAAACATTAAAAAAAATTAAATTAAAAAGCTAAAGCTTATATAACAAATAAATAAGCATATAAAACGTAATAATGTTATTAAACTAACAATATTTTTTAAATTATATTAAATAATAGCTTTTATAACTATTTAAAATTAAAAAACAATAATTATTAAAATGTTTTGCTTAGTTAATACTTATATTATTATTAGTTTAGCTATTATTTAAAAAGTTTATAATTTAGTTTAATAATAGAATAATATTGCAATATTAAAACGTAAAATAAACTTTGTTTAAAAAAATAATATATAATAACATTATTTAATTTTAAAAATTAATAGCTTAGTTTATAATAATTTATTTTTTATTTTTAAATTTAGCTTATTAAAAATGTTTACGTTTTTTAAAGCTTATAATAATTATTTTAATAATTATTTTGCTTATTAAAAACTTTATTTTATTAAAATTGTAAATATTTTTAATTTATATATTATATTTATTAATTATATGTTTTATAAAACTAAATTATTTATAATAACTTATAAAATTTTTATTAAAAGTTTATTAATAATTAATTTAGCAGTTATAACGCGTTTAAAAGTTAAATTATTGTTATATAAAATTTAAAGCTTAATTAACGCTAACTTTTAACGTATTATATTTACGTTAAAAAATATTAGCTATTTTTTAAATATAATAAAACTAAAGCAAAAACGCTTACATATTTAGTTTAAAAATACGTTTAATAATAATAATTTTTTTAAATATTATTAAATTTTGTTTTATAATATTTATAACATAATAAAGTGCGTTGCTATTAATTTTTTGCTTTAATATATAATTAAAAACGTTATAAATATAAGCAAGCTTATAAAAGTGACGGTGTAGTGGCTGTGCTGCCTGCAGCACAGCCCCACACACCACACATACTAGTGTGTGGTCCCCACACACACACATTTCTCACTTTCCCTTTTTTCTTTCTTATACTTAAATTTAATACGAATAGCGTATATTCTATTGCGAAGCCAAGCCTTTTATGAATTACCTAACTGTGACAATAAAAAAAAAGTTTAAAGTTGCGTTTTTTAGCTTAAATTGCTAGCTGCAAATTAGCTTTTTTAAATTTTTAAACTATTATATATTATTATAAAATAATATATAAGTAAAATAAAAAAATAAAAAGTGGGTAAAAAATGCGTTATTAACTTATAGTGCGTTATTAACTTGCGTATAACATTAAATAAATAATTATATTTATAATATTTAAAATTTAAATGTTTATATAATAATTATTAAGTTTTTGTTATAAACTTAGTAATAATTAACTATTTATAATTAGTTTTATAAAACTTTTATTAATATAAGCTTTAGTTTTTAAAAGTTTTTAATTGTTTATATTAATTATATAAAACAAAATATTAAATTAAACGTTTTTTATTTATATATTTGTTTTTTTTAATAATATTAAAACTATAGTTTTTAATAAAAGTATTAATAAACTTAATTAATATATTAAAAATAAAAAAGTTTAAAATAGTTTTAAAACTAAAAAAAATAATTAATAAACAAATAATAAAATATTTAATTAAATAAATAAAAGTTAATTATATATTAAATAGTTATATAATTTTATTTAATATAAAAATTAAGCTAATAAGCTTTATTAATTTTATAATAATAAATAATGTATAATACAAGCTATTAAAACATATAAGCTATTAAAACATTTTTTTAATTTTTATATATATATTTTTAAAACATTAATTATTTAACAACTAATAATGCTGCTATTGTACAAAAAAAAAAATATAAAGCTTATATTACAAGCTATATAACGCAACTTAAAATTATTTATTTAGCGTGCTATAACTATATATAATATTTTTTATATAACACTTTATATGCAACAGCAAGATTGTTTAACAAAAATAATTATATTAAGCGCTAAACAAAAATTAACAAAACTTAAAAAACAAACTATTATATAATATATAATAAATCTAATTTTGCAATTGTTTTTGCTTTAGTTAAATAGTATTAAAAATATAGCTAATTTTTTTTTGCGCGCATATAATATAACTGCGGTTAGCATTAACTAGGCTTTAAATTTTATATAATAACAACTTATTTTTTGTACGCGTTTTAATTAAAAAATTAATTATTAGCAAGTTTTTTGCAAAAATTTTAATATATACTAAAAATAGTTTAAGCTTATACAACTTATAATAATAAAATTTAAAATTATTAAAAAAAATATTTATAACTTTAATAAAACTAGTTTTATAATAAACAAAGTATTGTTTAAAATAGTTGTTATAACTTTTAATTAGCGCAAATAACTAAAAGCTATATATTAAAACAATTAAAAATAATTGTTTGTTATTTAAAATGTTAAGTTATATAATTATATAGTTTTGCTATATATTATTTTAGCAAAAAAAAATTATTTTTTATTATAATATAAAAACAGCAAATTATTATTTAATTAAGTTATTATAACAACAAAAAACAGCTAAATAATAAATAAATAAGGTTTTAATTAAATTTAATATTTTAATAAACATATTATACGTTATACAAAAAATATTTACTGCTTATTAATTTTTAATAGTTATAAAAGCTATTATTTTATTAAATTTAAATTATATATTAAAAACTATAATATTATTACTTTTTATATGCTTTTTTATTTGTTATATTATTTTTAGCTTTTTAATATTAATTGTTTTAGCTTATTAAAATATGCATACGTAAAAAAAATTAATAAATTAACATAAATATATATTATATATATTAAAAAAAAAGATTTTTTTGCAGCGTTTTATTAAGCATATAAAGCATTTATAATTAAATTAAACATTTAAAAAAGTTTTTAAAACATTAAATTAGTTTTATACAATTTAAATTATATAATTTTATAATTTAAAACAAAATTATTAACTAAAATATTATTTAAGTTATTATTATTAGCTAAAAAACATTTATTTTTTTAAAAATTATAAACTTTATACAACATTAAAAATATATAATTTTAAGCTAACTATATTAAAAAAAAAGTTATATAATATTAAAATAGCTTATTAAAAACTATTTTAAAAGCTGTTAATTAAGTTATAAAAAATATAATATTATTTATATACAAAATCTAATTATTAAAAAAAAAATATAGCATTTTAAATAGCAAACTATAAACTTAGTTAACGCTGCTGTATAAAAAATAAACGTATTTAAAATAAAAAGTTATTTATTATATAGCAAAAACAAGATTTTAAAACTAAATAAGCTATTAAAGCGCAAATTTTAAATAAAATACGTATAAATAATTATTATACAAAAGCTAATATAGCGCGCATATAAAAATATAAAACATGCAGCAAGCTTAAACATAATATGCAAACTTGTTAAAATGTTATAAAAACATTTAACAATAATATATCTAATTAAATTTAATTAATTTAATATATTATAGTTAAATTATTTAACTTATATGTACAAAAGTGTAAAAAAATGTTTTAGTAGCTTATGTTATACATTATATTAAAAAAAAATTATATTTATTTAAATTTAATAATAATAATTTTTAACATTTTTGCTAATAATATATATGTTTATATAAATAAGCAAGCTTAAAATTAATTGCTTAATTATATTTAACAACTTTTTAAACTAATTATAAAACGTTTTTAAATTTAGCTTTAGTTATAATAAAAAAGCTTAAAATTATAAAATATATTTTTTTATTTATTAAATTTTTTTTTAAGTTTAAATATAAAAGTTATTATATATTATATTTATATTTTAAAGCTAATAAAATTATTTAAATATATTATATAATTATTATAAAGCTGTTATAATAGCTTATAAAAGCTTTTAAATTTATAAAAATATAAAATAGTATTTAAAACTTATAAATAAAAAACAAAAAAATTTTTAAAAGCGCTGTTATTATTAAAAATATAAGCATTAAAAAAGCTAAAAAATTTGCAAAAAAAATAGCTTTATAAAATTAAAATAATAGTATAAGTTAAATAATTATATAATAAGCTAAAAACAATTAAAATAATAATAAAAAAAGTTAAACAAAGCTTAACACTTTAAAACAAAGCTTTAAATATTTTATTTAAAATTTTAAACAATATATTAGTAATAATTGTTTATATAACTTGTTACTACTTTTAACAATATAATAAATTATTAAGTATAAAAGCTTAAGCACGCTTTTGTTAATAATATAAATGTTATGTTTAAAAAGTTTTTTAAGGTTAAGTACAATATAATGTATATTTTATATAATAAGTTTTATATAAAACTAAAGCTTGTAAAAAGGAAAAATAGTGTGCAGAGCACACTTAGATAAATTATAGTAATATAAGCAAACAGAATTAAAAAGAACACACTTTAATTGGTGGTTTAATTGGTAGTGCACCTAAATTATAACAATAAAAATATTTTTAAAACAATACGTAATAAAAAAAGATTATAAAAGTAATAAAAAAAATAAAATAAAAATAGCAGAAAAAATAAAAAAGTAATAAGCAACGTTAACAATTAATTTTTAAGCTAATAAAAAGGCAGAAAAAAGTTATGCTTATGTAAAGTTATGCTTATGTATTAATTTTTTATGCCTGTGTATTAATTCCTTTTTACTTTTACGTTTAAACATAATACTATTAATTTTGTAACAAAAATATATGTTTAAAACGTGATACATTTTTACAAGTATTGCAATTACAATATAAAGGTTTTGTTTAAAACCGCAAACGGCAGTTTGTAGCTTAATTTCTTTAAACGTGTTGTTTATTGTTATATCATAATTCAGGTGCACTACCAACCAAACCACTAATCAGAGTGTGTTTTCTCTAATTCTATTTGCCTATATTATTATAATTTATCCAAGTATGCTTTGCACACTATTTTTTGCTTTTATAAGCTTTAGTTTTATATAAAATTTATTATACGAAATATATATTATATTATATTTAACTTTAAAAGACTTTTTAAACGTAACAATTTTAAAGCTTTTATTTAAAGGTTATTTATAATATATAACTATTATAGCTTTAAAACGACCGGCTTGCTTTATTTTTTTTATAAGACTTTTATATATAAGTTATTTATAAAATAGCAATAAAACATTTCTAAGTAACAATAAAAGCCGAAAGCTTTTGAATTCTTTTAATATTAATATAATAGAACTAAAAAAAGCTTTTATTTAACTATTTTAATAGCAAAATGCTTAATTAACTGTTAAGCTTAACGAACTAAAAAAACAATTAAAGCAGAAAAAGTAGTTTACATTGGATTTGTATAAACTGCGTTTTAAAAAAGCACGTAAAACGATTACAAAAAAAAAAAAAAAAGAGGTTTTAAAAACAAAGGAATTAGAAAATCTAGAAAACTTTAACAATTTAAACATTTTTTATTAAACTTTTTATTATACTACTTTTTTTAATTAATAACCTAATTTTAGCTATTATATTAAAAATAACTTTTTTAATTTAAAACTATTTATATTATTATTTTTATTATTATTTTTATTTTTTAGTTAAAAAAAGCATTTTTAAAACTAAGCTAAACGCAGATTTTATTTGTAATATTATTAAAACAAGCATAATAATAAATTTAATAGCAATATAAACTTAAGCAAGCTACTTAAGTTTAAGTACCTTTTATTTGAAATAAATTTTATTTATAACAAATAAGTTAAATAAATTTAGAAGCTAAACTTTATGTTTATTAGCTTAATATGCAAGTTTTAACGTTATTTTAAACGTATTTTATATGTATATAGCAAAATAAACCAGGTTTATAAGAATTAATATTATAGCTTTATTTAAAGTTTAAACAGCAAAAATTAGCATTAATATAAATATAATTAAAATATATTTTTTGTATAAACTAAAACTTTTATTTGCTAGTTAGTTTTTTTAAAAGCTAATATTAGCAGCAAGTTAGAAACAGCTAAGCAGCTATTTAATTAAAACCTTAAAACTTTTAATTATTATTTTACTTAAATTAAAAATTAGAAAAGCAAGCAAACCGATTTTAAAAAAGCTATACTATATTATTAAAAGCTTTTTATTATGTTTTAAAATAAAATATTTAGTTATTTTAACTTATTATTTATTAAAAAAATTAATATAATAAATGCGGCTATATAACGTTAAAAAATAATAAAATTAATTAAAAAAAATTAAAACTAAAAAAATTTTAGGCGGTTTAAATTCTAAACTAATTTTAAACTAAATAAAAGCTTTTAATAATATTAATACCTAAATAAAAAAGATTATTATTGCTAAAGCTAAAAACATGCTAATATAATTAAAAAGTGCAATAATTACTATATTAATAATAACTAAAGAAGTTTTAATTGAAACAGCATTAGCAACAAGCATAAACGTTGTACTATAAAGAAATCTTTATTAAATAGCAACAGCTTTTATTTTTTAGTAAAACGCGCCTGCAATAATAACAACTTATATAAAAACTATAAGTTAGCTATAAAAAATATTAAATGCTTTAATTATAACTAAATAAAGCATATAAGTTATAATTGCTTGCAACTTTAAAAAGTTAAAAAGCAAAAAATTTAAAAGATTTAAACTACTTATAATTTAAATAAATATTGTTTTAAAAACAATAATAATGTTAACTATATTTAATTTAAGTTTTTATTAAAAAGTTATATAAATAATAGCTAAAAAAAAAATAAGTAAGCTTAATTTTTAAAAATGTTAAATTTAAATTTAGTTAATAGCTTTATATTCTAATTTTATAACGTTTTTATATTTTTTGCAATATTTATATTATATTTTTTAAAAAACCTTTTATTTAAACTTATGCTAATTTAGATTTATATGTTAAATATAATTGCGTTAATTATATTTTTGCTTTTTATTATAAATTAAAAAAAGCTTTTTTTTATATTTATTTTTTATAATATGTTGTTAATAACATTTTTCTTATTTATAGCGCTTATTAAGTTCTTTATAAATTAATTAATAGCTATAAAGTTATTTAAAAATTTTGCTGCGCCTATATTACTATTAACAAAAATAACAAACTTAAAAGCAGTTTTGTTCTGCTATTTTAGTTAACTTTAAAAAATTAAAGTATTATATTAAACTTAGGCTTTAATTAATAATATTTTAAACTATAGTTAAAACATTTTAAACTAGTAACAGCTTTTTAATTTGTAAAAGCTTGTTACAATTAAAAGTTCTGTTAAATAATTATTTAATTATTTAAACTTATATAGCTTAAAAAAATAAAATTATTTTTAATTTAGTTAAAATTTAAAAAAGTTCTAGCTAAGTTTTATAATTTAGCTAATTTTTTTAATAATAATAAAGCTAGCTTACTTTTTTATTTTAAGCGCAATAATTTTATAATAAACTTATAAAATAATGCTATAATTTTTTATTATTTTATATATTTTTTAGCACAAAATAAGCTAATAGCTTTATAAACTTAGTTTAATAAAATATTAAAAAGTAAAAAAATATGCAAATCTAAAAGCTTTGCAAACGCTTTAATTCTTTTTATACTTAAAAAAAATAAAAGCTTACGCTTATATGTTAACTATAAAAAACTTAATAAGGTTACAGTAAAAAATCGTTTTATTTTTTTTTTTTTTTTAGAAATATTAAATAAACTGTTTTATATTAAAGTTTTTATTAAAATCAACTTTAAAAATACTTATTATTATATATAAGTTAAAAAAGAAAATAAATAAAAAATAGCTTTTTATATTAAATATAATTATTATAAATTTCTTATTATATTTATAAGTTTATATAATACTTTTGCTACTTTTTAAAATAAAGCGCAACTAAAACAAAAGAAAGTTAAATTTTATTAAATAGTTTAACGTATATAGCTTTTAATAAGCTGAAAAACTTATTTAAAAAAGCTATTTTTTTTATATATTTTAATTTTAAAAAGCAAATATTAATAAAAACCGATTTTTTTAAAGTAGCGCTAACAAAAATATTATTATAAAAAAACGATTAAAAATAATAACAACTTGTTTTATTTTATTTTTGCATGTTTAATAATATAAAAACAAAATATAATGTTTTTAATTAAAAAATGCTTGCTATTATAAAATGTTTTAAGCATTAGCAGCATTATTTATAAAAAAGCAAATTATTTATTAAAGTTTTAATTAATTATATTAATTTATAAGCTTTTATAAAAACGTTTAAATTAAATAGCAAATAAGCTTAATAATATATATATTTAGCTTTTTTTAACTTTATTATTAAATATAAAAAAAGCAAGCAAAATAAAGCCGATATACTTTTGCGCTGCTTTAATTATATAGCTTACAAAGCTTAAAATGCTAATTTATTTTTTTTATTAAAACAAAAAATTAAAATAGCTAATACTAAAATAAAAAACCATATTTTTAAAACTTTTACAAGAAAAATCTTTGTTATTAAATTAGCTATAAAACATATTATTTTTATATAAATAGTTATATGTTACTGCATGCATATAGTTATAAATAATAAAAACTTTTAAAACTTAAAAATTTAATAAAGTTTATAAAACCTAATTTTTTAAATTTAAAAAAAAAATTTTAAATATTATTAGCTATACAAGCAACTTTTAAATAAACAGCTTATAAAGCTTTAATAGTTTATTAAAAAATCTTTATTGCAATATAAAAGCAAAACCTATATTTTTTTTAAAAAATTAGTTTATTTTTAGCTTATTAAGCTATATTATAATAATTTTATAACTAAACATTTTAATTAAAATTATATATTAAAACTATTATAGCAAAAGTTTTATTAGCAAATTATAAAAACAAATATTTATAACTATATAACTAAATGCATTATTTGTTTTAAATTTAAAACAAAATATTACTAAAAATATAATGTTTTAAATATTTTTTTAATATTTATTAACCTTATAAAAAAACTATTTATAAACTTTATTACTAAGTTATTTAAAACATTTTATTATAAAACTATTATTAATATAATATTTGTAATAATTAACTAATTTATTAAACTTATGCACTTATTTTTTATTAATATTATTATTATTATTATTTAACTAGCAGTTTTATTTTATAAAAAAATAAAATGTTGTTTTAAAGCTTTTATAAATATAATTTTTAACAAAGATTTTGTTTTTACTAATTAGTTTTAGTTAGATTTATATTACTATTTTAAAATTAAAAAAAGATTTTTAACTGTGTTTTATTTTTAAACTAATAATTAAACTAAAAAAATAAACCAAATTATAAAAAGCTATTTTTGCTGCTTTATTAATAATAAACAAACTAATTAGCTTTAGCTATTGCTATAAGCTTTTTTTGCAATAAATATAGCTATTAACAGCACTATTAAAAAGTTGCTTTTTAAAATATTATATAAATATATTTCAGAATTTAAACTTTTTATTAAAAATAACTTTATTTTAAAAAAAGTACTATTAGTATAAAACTAGCTATATAAATTAAAAACTATTTGCAATAAATTAACAAATTAATAATATAATACGATTAAGAAATATATAAAGAATTATAATGCTAAACATATTTTTAAAAGTTTTTGTACTAAAAAATTAGTAGCTTTATTAATCTAAAACTTTAAATTTTAAAATCGTAAATTAGCTTTTAAATTTATTAAACTTTTTAAAATTTTAAAAACAGTTAAATTATAAGCGTATTATTTAACGCTTTTATAGCAATATAATTAAATTTATAACGTATTTTTTATATAATTATTAAAACTTTAAATAACTAAAACCTTAAACATTTTACTAATGCTTGTATTAAAAAATGCTAAAAACGAATAAAAAGTAAAAAATATAATAAAAAAAATAATATACTAAAATAAACTATATTATAAAATTAAATAAAAAAGTTAGCTAAATAAATATAATTAATAAGTATTAGTTATTAATATTACTGTTTTTATATTTATTAAAAAATTTGAAAAACAATAAAGTTATAAAAAAAAATAATAAAAATTAAAGCTATTTATACTAACGTTTTTAGTACAAAAAGATTTTAAAGCCGATTTAATTAATCTTTAATAAATTTTTAAAACATTGGTTTTAAAAAACGTTAGCAAAACCTAAAATTTTAGCATAATAAAAATCGAACTTATTATTTTAAACTTTAAAAATGTTTGCGCTTTATTAATAAGTTATACATTAATTAAACCCAATTTTATTTGATATTAAATTTAAATATATTGTTATATTTTAACTTATTATTATAAGCGTTTTAAAACATATTATTAATATTAATTTAATAAAATTTTTAACTTTTTTAGCAAATTATTTTATTACTAAATATTAAACAGTATAACTAATATTTAAAAGCTAAAAACGCAATATAGTTGCTTAATAATATTAGGTGCGCTGTTTTACAGTTTAAGCAAATTAGTTTTAAATATAAAATAAAAACTATAATAATTATTAATAGCGTTAGCAGCAATAAAAAAAATAAACAAATATATTAAATAGCGTTATTTAATTATATATGCTTTATAAGCTAAAAAATGCTTTTAATTATATTTAAGTTAGCAAAATAAAATAAATAAAATAAAAAAAAATATAGCTATTTTATTATTTTTAATTTTATTAATTATATTATACGCGGCTTAATAAACTGTAAAAAAATAGTAAAAACTTTAAAAAAGCTGAAATTAAGCGGCTGCAATTTTTTTACAATAAACTTTTAAACTTGCTTAAAAAACATTAACATTTATATTAGTTTTAATTAACAAAGCAAAGTTGTTATTGTTAATATAACAAGCTTAAAACATATATTTGTTTTATTTAAAAAGCTTTAATATTTAAACAGCTTTAAATTGTATTATAAAAAAAATCTAAATTATAAACAACAATTTGTATAAAAAAATAGTATAAAATAATTTATAGTTTAATAAGTTTTATAACTTTTGCTACAGCTAATATAAAAAAATAAAGTTGTTTTTTTGTATGCATATAAGACTTTTAAAAGCAGGCCAGCCTAAAGCTAAAACGCATACGCTGCAGCATCTTAATATTAATAACATATAAAAAAACTAGTTATACAAAAAAGCTTTTTACAGCAGCTAAACTTATGCTAATATACTTAACAAGTCTAACAATACTAATAACAAAAAAGCATAATAAAAAAGTAATAAACAATAAAAGCAATAATTTAAATAAAAAAAATAAATAAATAAAACTTAGAAATAATTAAAATAAAAGCGTAATTAGTAACAACTATAGCTAAAACTAATAAAAAAATGCTAGCAGCAGCTAAAAAAAAAAAAAAAAAAAAAAAAAAAAAAGAAAAAAAAAATATAACAAGCTATATACTTTGTTTTTAAATTAGCTTACTAAATAATTTGCGTTTAAAACAATACGTTATTACAAGCTTAAATATTTAAAAATTATTTAAAATACGCAAAATTTTTTTATTAGCTAAAAATTTTTATTGTTTATACTACTTTTTTTATTATTTATATTTATTTTTTACTAATCTTAATTAATTTTTAGCTTTTAATTCTATATTATATTTTGTTATAATTTTATTTTTAATTATATTAGCACTACTTATAACAACATTTAACTTTATACTTAGGTTAAAACAACTTATTATAAAAAAAGAAAATAATTGTTATAATTCAGGTGCACTATTAACTAAACTACTAATTAAAATATGTTTTTTCTAATTTTATTTGCTTATATTACTATGATTTATTTAGGTGTGCTCTACATACTATTTTTTGCTTTTACAAGCTTTAGTTTTATATAAAACCTATTATACAAAATATATATTATATTATACCTGACCTTAAGAGACTTCCTAAACGTGACAGTTATAAGTAAAAAAAAAAAAAAGATTAAATAATAAAAGGTTGGAAGTTTTAGAATTGTAACCACATGGTGATGATGACCACATGGTGATAGAACATGTTATTATATAGCAATATTAGTGGTGATGGTACATCGGTTCGATTTCTACTCAACAGTGTTGAGATATACATTACTAATTCCACTATGAAATTGAATATACACATTCTCGGACACCGTCTCGAATCACTGACCTAGGCAATGACATTGTTTTTCGAAGGAGGTTGTCTTGTCATGACCAAGCATAGGGGGTGATAAACACTCGATGTTACGCAAGGGGTCTAATCTTATCACCAACTGATATGAACGCTTATATACACGACACCTTCTTTGTTCTAGTCTGGAAGGTGTGACGTGTCTGAATAGCGTAGTTGAGTGGTTCTACCTATACATATCTATCCCTTATCGTAGTAACGCTAAAGATGTCACACTAGGTGTCTTATCTAGAGATATATTGACATGGTAGGCAAGCCAAACTCAACTCGGTTTTTACTTCGGCGCGGCCCGGTGTTAGAGTACGGCTAGAAGGCGACTAGAGAGGCCTATCGGTGCTGAATCGTGATCACCAAAATGTATGATGCGTAGAGTAGTCTAAAATTGGGTATTCATGGCTAGTGATCGGTACTAGGGAAAGACTATATGCCTAAAATACAAGAAGTTTCGTCACTCACTCACTAGGAGCATCGCCTTCAAGAACCGAGCTGCGATGATGGTCTTGTGTAGAGCGAGTCAAAGCAAGTAGCCGGTTAAAGCCTGTACTAACAAGGATTAACTCATCAAGTGTAGCATTGACGTATCGAATTCTGAGTTACAAATTAACTAATTAGATATTATTAACGCATGATTATTTTTGAACTGTCGTATCATTTGCCCCTTACCGTCGGCACTCGGAGCTAATGAAGCAGGCGAATATTAGGAACTTTTGGGCGAATTGGACTATAGGTAAGATTTGAGCCAATCTTATGATAAAATCTATGACGACTAAGCCGCCATAACTAAACAATACAAATGAATACCGGGCGAGATGGAAATAACGCAGAGTCTTCTCTTTAATATTATGAGCTCCGAGTGGCAATGGTTGATGTCACTCGGTTCACGTCATGCTCTCATCACGTATTTACGTACACTATTGTCTACTAACTCCCACCCATTCAAAATGAAATCCTTCAATGGCTTTTAAAGACGTGTCTAAGATTTAGCGAAAAAAAACTTACAATCACGGCGCATTAGTCCTCTATTACTTTTCATATTCACACGCGACGCTGAGGTATAGCGTTTACAAAGTCGCCAATCTCACACCCTAAAGAGTAACAATGAGTGACCAAAGTTATGTGGTAATGCCCGTTCGGGCTGATGGTTCTCCATCACAAAAAGACGCCAATGAAGGTGAATTTCCTCACGCATTCGTCGAGTATTTATCCCCGCAACTCACAATTTATGATGTTCAGTTGCTAGCGCTCTCGAGGCATCGCTACACGAGAAGCTGCATCCGGCGGAGCATGAACATAACCAGATAATGACATCAGGGCCGGAGCCGAATCAAGGAAACGGGCCTCTGAAAAGGGCTATGGGTAGGGAAGACCGGATAGGAGTATGTATTACATATTATACTAATGCATGCACGGTATAGACAATTCACACAGCCTTTATAAATATATCTCTGTAAGTCGAACGCTTGCATGCTCTTGCCATGAATTTGAGTTGCTAATACATTTTGAAGTGGGAGGATCCGATCCGTACTCTTGCATCGTACTTTGGACTTCTAGCGCTTATGTGTGGTATACACTACTTTCACTGGACCCAATGGTTTTTGAAACTAGGTGCATTTGGTCTTGGAGGTAAGCAATTATATCCGTAAACTTTATGGGAGAGTAGTTATTAACATGTGACTTTCTAGGCGTATATCTCGCTTCCCTCATGAGCCGTTCGATTGCGTCCGACTTCGTTGCACGCATTCGGCCAGAGTACAAGCAAGTCCCAGAGTCAACCCTTAACGCCACACTTGGCGACATCCACGACCTTGTGCAGTATCTCGTCGTCCAAATTCAGAAAATCATGTATGGCGAGGACCTGGGAAAGACCCTTGGTGTGAGTCTCGGTCTGGTCAATTTCAATTAAGTGAGTTTGCGACTAACACAAGAAAAGGCCTTCGTTGGGTTCACGACGTTGTTTTGGCTGATCAAAATTATGTCTCCCTTCGACCTCGGGATTTTGGGCCTTAGCTCAGCCTACATTGCTCCTCTCATCGTTTCACCCGGTGGGCGTGAGATAGCCCAAGCTGCTAAAGTTCACGCTCAGGAGCTAGCTCATACAACAGCCGAGAGCACCAAAATGGCTTTACAAGACACCAAAGCTAAGGCATCAGATTTATCATGTGAGGCACAGCATGTTGCCGGAGAATACACCTCGAAGACCCAGAAAGCTGCTTCAAACTGGTCATCCAAGGCGCAAAATATGGCTGGGAGTTTGCCATTCAAAGCACAAAAGACTGCCGTGGACGCATCACCTAACACACAATCGATTCTCGAAAATCACTCAAACGGTCCTCAAGAGACCGCTGCTAACATGGAATCATGCAGTGGAGATGTGGCACAGAATGGAGATCGAGCCGCCGAGAAACGACATATTTACCAACACCATGTCCAAGAGGATTCCGAGTGATTCTGTTCTCAAGCTTAGTCACGGGCTTGTAGTGTCGAGCCAAAGCCACCGGGTTGCTAAATGTACGGGTACCCGAATCTTCGGCGGATATCATAGGAAGGTGCTATGACATACGCCGGTCGAGATGTTATTCCTATATCATGACTTGCCTTACTTCAGTATGATGCGCCCTGCTGTGCCGGATCGCCTAATTGGCGAAATATCTTCTACACAGACGTATTAGTGCGTTATAGCACGGATACGGAGGCTTTCAATCACCGGTTATTATCCCGTACGAGGTGCCCAGAGATCTTTAAGGGTGGGCAAAACATGTTGATTCAAAAGCGGAGAATCTCGAGAAAACCTCCCGATCAACTCAGCGAGTTAATGAGCTTCCAAACGGAGGCTTTTGGGGAGTCGGTCCGACCCGTTATCATCAAGGTCCTGTCTGAAATGACGATTGTTTCTTTGTCTTCCTCATTATCTCCCATTTGTAATACTATACAGCATCATACTTTATTGTAAATATTGACTCTGCCGTTCTCAACATAAAAAGCACTATTTTTCAACTGCTCTACATGATAAAAGCGTTGGCATATAACAAGTTGCATTTTTATAACGTCCCTTCGTACGTTGCGTATTACATACTACACCGCGCTTGATTAATGCCGTTATGGATAGAGAAAGGCATTGCCTTTGGTATGCGGCCCAGGGGCTACCGCAATATTGAGAACTCAACACGAGGTCTCTGCTGACTCATTGGGGTGGTGCGGCTGTCCTACTGGTTCTTCCATCCCTAAGCGTAGCCGCCGGCCCTCTGTTTTCCTATCGGCACCTCGACTCTACTACCATATCAAGGAAAATATTGAAGCCATCAACCCAGTTATCATGAGATAGCTGCCCACGCGCGTACAGATAGGCCAAATTCCACACCCCGCACGTCTCGTAGTGATTAAAATAAGGGATTTCTCAGTCGAAATAATAGGTATAAGAATTCAACGATAGGACTTGTGAAAGAAGAGAGAGAGATAGTATATGCGTGTGTGTGATTCGTAGCTAGATACAGATTTTGACAATCCTTTGGGTTGCGGAAGCACAATATTAAGGAAGCTGACGCTGCCGTATCATCGTTAGGCAGCGTTTAACATGATAGGCAGTTCTGCAGGCCTATAGGGGGCTCGCCACACAACTTACCCCTTTACAACACACTTCCCGAGGCACCATCGCCGCGGTTACGTCGCAGAATTCACCTTCCTGTCGCCCTTATCACCGTTATATTGTAGCAGTTTCTTTCATTAGCTCCAGGTAGTACTGGGCTATTTAACACGGCTTTACCGCGGCCGTCTCAACGCGTAGAATCGCCTGATACGCTTACACTCCCCCGAGACATGCGTTTACTCCACTATATGAGCGCCCTAAAGTGTACTGTAGATAGACGGATGATAAGGTATGTTGCCTTTGTGGCGCGACAGAAGTAAATTGGGAATCAATAGGAAGGAGGGGCATATTTTCTTGTACTCCATCAGCATTTGGTTATAGTTGGAACCTCTTTAGCTCTGGTGGTTGGTGATTTTTGATCTAACAACATCGGGGTCTACGCTTCCGCATCGAGAAAGAGAGACTGTTGTGTTTCTTGAGATAAAAATCGTTTCTTGGCTTCTTAGATTTGATACTTCGTGATTCAATAGCCACACAATGTGCATACGTCGTATATGCAAATTTTCACACTAATATCACTGCACTTACTTTACAGATCTGGCCTTCTACCAGCATACTTGGTGTACATTAGCGTTGACCCCAAGCCTACTTATAATTCTCAAATTCTGCATCTTGAGGCTGTCTTAGGCGACTTGGCAGTCTGTGCCAAGAACTGAAGAACGTCTGCTACTAGTACCACCATCCTCACCTAAGATGCAGATCTTTGTCTCAAAGAAAAGCCATGTTGAAACATCGTTTTTCACAACCGGATCAACTGCTAAAGTTATCTCCATATCTACTTTTCTCGAAAAGCCGTCTTACCTAGTCGTCTGTAGCATAAAAGCGGTAAAGAAAATGCACTCTTCGGCGATCTCTCAGCTGTGTAGCAATCATAGCGACAAGAGCCGCCGGCTAGAATCCCAAGTGCTTGACCGTGCGAACTGACCCATGGCTGTTGGACTTTGGTCTTCCGGCGGCCGTAAACTATTGGCATTGCGGCCTTTTTTTCATGCCTTGGCGCCATTTTGGTAGCTCTTGTCCGAGCGGGAAAACGGCAGTGCCCGGGCTTGGCTGGGAGTACACGAACACTCAACTCTTCAAACAATTACTGCCGAGCAATGTAGTGTTAGCTGTGTAGTCTTGTCATCCCGCCACATACGAAATATGGTTTTTCTCGTGGTGTACACTAATTAGACTTACTTGTAAGCTTCGTGGATGCAATATCTATATACATAAGAATGTTGCGTTGCTTCTTTTTGTGCTTTGATCCCCTCGCTTCTCACCCATCAACGCCATCTGTCTACACAACGACCCGCCTCTAATAAGGAAACAATTCTCCCCATTCAGAAAATATGCAGTTTACCATAATCCTTGCCATAATATCTCTCGCAACCGGAGCCATAGCAGGCTCCGCAGTGGCGGCCACGACCACTACGTACAAGCCAAAGGATAGGCCGAAACCGCGTCCCATAGATCTTGTCGAATGCCACCGGTATAAATGTAAGTTTCGACGCCATTCAATTTTATCTTACTGTACCGGAGACAACTCAGAACTGAAAAGTGATATTTTCTTTCTCTTCTTCTGTAAATCTTGAAGTGCTGACACTCGCCTTTCCTACTGCCGCAACAGCCGCCTGTACATTCTACTCCGATATTGAGACGTGCTGCCACCAGTACCAATGCTCTCAATTTAGCGGCACTTGTGTCATCAACTGCCTCGAACATCCCTATTAGACCCATGGACGGTAGGCCGATAACTGGGGCCGGACGTTGTACAGTTGACGAGAACGATTATACCAGATCTTAGTTGCATTGATACCTGAGTCCCCCTTTTTTCAAAGTCAGGAACCCTTGGGCCTTATTTACCAAAATACTATATTAACTTAGAGTTTTGAACACTTTCTGTTATGTAGACTGTTCTATAATTGACCTAGTCCATACATTGTGTTTTGAAATAATCAGAGCCTTCGTCGCCGTTTATAGTTTTTGCATACTCCTCCATATATATTGTTTTCTCCGATTATCCCCATTTCTTTCGCGGGCTACGGTTACATGCATATATACTTCACTTAAATATATACGGGAGCCTTGGATATCTTCTAAGCGGGCTCCTGCATTTCTGTCTGCCTTGTCTTCTGGACTTACACTCATTCAGTTCAGGGATATCTCGGCTGGATAGGGTCCTTCCCGTCGTTTCCGCGTCGTGTCTTCAAATACATTGTTGTACTGGGAGGGGGTAGGTCTCGGTATTGAGGGCTGGCCTTGATGTAGCCCCAAAAGCCCCCGATATTGTTCTGGCCGCTCTTACCTGCGTGGTCTGAAGCATTTCTGGTATCTTCTTGGTATAGCCCTTGCCTCATATTTTCGCGTTGGATCACACCAAGCATATATGCAGCATCTGCGGTATGGCCACTCCTCTGTAGATTTTCCTCATGCCGTCAAGTTCCACACCCCATGTTGAGTTGTCGAGACAGCCGCGGCCACCCATTGTCTTGGCAAGGGCTGTGCCGCCGTGATAATATGGGTTGTCTACTCCCGGGAGCTGTTGCCAGCGTTAAAGTTTCCCACTGTCGGTGATGGAAGAATAAGCGAGCCAGTCAATTGAGGATGTATTGTGTTGTATTGTTGTAACTTAACCCGTTAATTCTGACAAGACCTCCCACATGACTAAGTTGTTGCCCAATTAGAAGGGTATCTGACTGGGACAATGCATTTAAGAGGGGATACCGTCTCGCTGTATCTAGTTCCTATCCTTTCTTTTCTTCTCCAGCCTTGATATTCTCGCCAATAGAGTATTATCTCTTTGCTGCCGACTCTGTCCCAGCTTCTCAGTACGCTCGCCGTGACATTTAGCACTACTAATTTCCAACTCCGTGGGATTATACTCTTGCTTCATAGTAATGCCGTATTCTTCGCTTCCCCGAGCTAGAATGAATCCGTATTAATCCAGCTTCTCTATGTTCAATATTACTCCCGGCTCTGGGACGCTCGGAGCAAAACGGTCCAGTGCCGTGAAGTTCTTGGAGATCTTATCCACCTTGATGTCGAAGTGCCGATATAACATAGCTAGCGTGATAAAAAGCTCCGCAGGTGCAAGATTCTGCCCTATACAAGAGCGTGATCCTTTAGAGAAAGGGGCGAGATACGTGTCGAGGTGTTTCCCGTCTTCGCCAAGCCAACGGTCGGGATTAAACTCTCTAGCATCATCTCCCCAAATATCCTTGTTTCTATGCATGCTGTAGGCTGACATAGAAACAATTGTTCCAGGGGGTATAACCTTTCCATCCACGATTAGCGGCTCGGCGCTTCCACAAGGAACAATACGAGGAAGCTTGCCCGGTGACACGGTGCCCAACCGCAGTGCTTCACGAATGCAGGCAGAGAGATAAGGTATCGCCTCCAGCTGTAGCAAAGTCGCAGGCGCTTCGCGGTCCGGCAACGAGTCAGCTAGGGATTTCATCAACTTCTGCTTGACACAAAAGTCTCGAGAGATGTGCCAAATAGCGAAAGTCAAAGTGAAGGCGGTAGTGTCTGATCCCGCAATCAGTAAGCCGAGCGCCTCATCCGGAATATGTTTTTCTTCAGGCACGGCTGCAGTCAGGGCATCGAAAATTGAGGGCTCCTCATTCTTTTCCGCATTTTTATACGTCTCGTAACTGTCCTGCCCCAAGGTTCTAAGCCAGAGAAACTTCGCCACGTCTTTGTGCACCAAGGAAAGTGCACTGCTGGGAATGGTTGTCATGAGTTTGCGCAGGATTGGCTTATAAATAGAGTCCCAGATGCCTTCCAAAGCAGCATCCAACGCCGTCAATAAGGGAAAATGAAAGGAATCGTCGCTCTTGTCGATGAGCATCCAACTTTGTGAGAATGCATAATGGGTGATTATGTCTATGGTGAGGCAGCGGAAGGCATTACTGGCATTTATAGGGTGATTTCTTCTAGGCGCAGTCAAAAGCTCTATTTTTTTCTTCAGTCGGCTGACTTTGTCGGCGATCATACCCTCCGTTTTGAATATTCCGGCCTTTGAAAAAAAGGGATTTAGAAGCCGGCGCCTCTCCTTGTGCTGCTCTGGGTCGATCATCGCAAACACACTAAGCACATTAAAGCCTGCGTAGAAATCATGGTCCTTGAGATAGAGGGACTTCTGATTATAGATAGTCTTGTAGAGCGAGGGATCAGTAATATGAATTTCGTTGGGGCCAACCCTGAGTGCTTGAGTTCCTAAACGTCATCGAATGAGCTAGCTTCATTTACTGCCTTGTTAGCAAGTCTTTACCGTATTCCTGGTGCAGCTTCTCGAGTTCAGCCTCGGAATGGCCTCTCTTAAGAGAATTGCATTGCCAGGTATTCGATACAGCAGCAGCACGTGGCCCGGGAAACTTCGCAAGCGGATGGAATTTCACTCTCCAAAGAGCAAGAAATGCCTTATAGAAGGTGTATCCGAGAACTAAAACAAGGATGTTGGCTATCATGGTGCTAGAATTGATTCAGTCTAGCCGGTAAGTTGCTTCATTAACTAGCATCTACCATTGACTGTTTAACATAGAATAGTTTATTTCGTGGCAAAAGCACATAAGTAGTCAATCTAAGATCTGGCTCTCAAACAGTACATGTTACGGGACCCGTAGTATTTCTCGTAATGATCAGCGTCCGCCGGCGGTGAGGTCGCGCCGGTGGCCGGCTACGAGTCGGATTATTCGAAAGAACCGAACCCCGATTGGTCCTTGGCTGCGGAATGGTGTATGGTGCTCGGGCTTCGCATAGGGGCTTTGAACCGGAATACTTGCACACGTTGATTTCTCCTATCAGGTGATTTGATGTTTTTTTAGCTGCCATAATGCTTAGGGAAAGACAGCAAAGTTCGAAGAATACCATCCCGCTACCATGATGATCGTTCCCCGACATAGCGTGGTCAAAATCCCTGTCGCTGGCCTGATATTGAGATGATCTATGATAGCTATGGGGTACCGCGTTACCACAACGGCAATGGCATGGCTACCTAGTGAGGTGGAGTTCCGGTGAGAAGATGGTTAAAGCCAAGCCCTTATTACCTCAGGCGTGGAGTGCCTAGACACGACCTGCCTGCGGTTTGCGGCCCGGAATCGCGAGGGTACCATAGGTAGTCAAAATTTATAAGGTATGGGATAAGTAAAGTGACTAAGACATATTCAACCCTAGCCTTGTGGCAGGCCCTGAATAGCGATAGTGTGGAACTGATATTGTAGATGGTATGGAGTAGGTGATATGGAAACCACTGTGAGGGTAAAATATTGCACTGTCCCTTGTATCTGCCTTACAGTCCTCAAACCTGTGTTAGCTAGTATAATACTAAGGTAAGCCAACCCGGGGTCTCCCGGGCCACTCCCTCCACCTTTAGGATGGTGGTGTAGTCTTCTCCTGTGTGGATGAATCTACCAGGATGCTGCTACGTGCTTCGGCGGAAGTGCCGCTTGTGTGTTGGATGTATCTGAATATTCCAGTCGAATAACGTTGGAGTCCATCCAATGATAGTATACCGCTTCTTCCCTCAGCTTTCCACTCCTTAGTCCCACATCGGGACGCGGGGTGTCCCCGGGGCCCCCGCGGCATCCGAAGCTCAGGGTAGGTATATTATATTAAACCCTAATTCCACGCCTCAACACAACTCCCGAGCACGCGAGCCGTTCTCCACAACTATACAACTTAGGTAAACATTCGTATTGAATGACTCATCCATAACCTGCAGCTCCCCTACCAGAATTAATGGGATATTCCAATATCGTTTTCCTTATATGGAAACCTGGGGAGATGACACCGGCCTCTCGCTTTTTATCACATCCGACGAGAACTTCTCATGTAAATAGGAGGTTTGATCTGACTCCGGTTGGTTGCATATTGGGCCGGCCCGACGGATATATCTCGGTTTGGTACCAGACGAAGTGGCTCCTTGGCGGCGGGAGTTTATCGCTGCAACACCTGTGTCGAAATTCAATAGCATATTAGTGAATTTTTTTACAACATAGTCCATAGCGCGACGGGAAACTTACGAAGCCCGAGTAGGTCTCATTCTAGACCCACAGCTGCGTCTGAGTCACCAGGTCATTAATAAAGTGCCACGGTTCACGTGAGTAGGATAAAAGGAAGAATGGGTAGCGTTCTCAAGGAGGAAAATAAAACTAACAGGTTAATCAATATATTTGCTTGGTCTACCGAATCGTTAATCCTGGTAGGGCAAAGACATTGAAAGTTATTTTGTCAATATTCCTCATCATCGATATGATTATTCCCCTCCTACTTCTGGGTCTAGCGGGACTCTGGTTAGTTTGGAGTATTATATTTGCGTTGTGCTCGCCTCTCCGATCCATACCCGGGCCTTTCCTATCGCGTTTCACGGATGGATGGTATCTATGGCGGTTGGTTCGTCTACAGTTTCAAGTAGATCAGGTCGAATTACACCGCAAATACGGTAGGGTAAGCATGAACTCTATTGCGTAACAGTTGCTAACGGCGAATGAGGTTCAATTGTCCGTCTTGCGCCCAACCGGTTTAGTTTTGCTGACCCAGGAGCTCTAAAGACGATATATGGTCATGGAACTGAATTCAGTAAATCTGAGTGGTACGTAAATACAGGAGGTTATCTGCGAAACAACTCTGCATCTTAAATGCTCTGCACATGGGACATGGTTGTGACCAACAAGTTGTCTGCTGGAGCGATTGACTAATAATCACAATTCTTGACAGGTACTCGACGTTCAACGTCCCACAGCCACATTCGATTGAACGCTGGAACGTGTTCACGACAAGTGATCCAAAGTTACACGCACAGCAACGCAAACCATTTACAAATATGTACTCCATGAGTAGCCTTATCTCGTATGAGCCTTACGTAGATGAGTGCGCAGACCTCTTCACTCAACGGTTGAGCGAATTCGCTCGCGCTGGTGAGGCGATTGATATGGGACACTGGCTGCAATGCTTTGCGTTCGATGTAATTGGCCTTATTACAAGTGGCGAAAGATACGGCTTCCTTGACCGTGGCGATGATATCCAAGGTATAATGGGTGCGATTGAAGGAGGGATAAAGTATGGTGTTGCGGTTGGAATCTATCCTCGTCTCCATCCATACTTCTACAAGCTCCAAAGTCTGCTACCTAAGGGACCACCATCAGGTATACATTACATCAACAGTTTCGTCCAAGGTAAAATCGACGAGTTTAAGGATGGTCACAGTACCCCTACTAAGCAAGAGGATGGTGATAGACAAACCTTTCTCGTTAAGATGTTTCACAAGCACCAGGAAAATCCCAAGGAATTCACCACATATCATATTTTTATGGCAGCTGCATCGAATATTGCTGCAGGTTCGGACACGTCTGGCATTGCCCTGTCGTCTATTCTCTCTCATCTAATAAACCATCCGCGATGCATGACAGCCCTTCGCCAAGAGATTGATAACGCCCAAAGTCTTGGGTTACTATCGGCACGCCCAACATTCAAGGAGTCCCAAGACATGCCTTATCTCCAAGCCGTCATCAAGGAGGCAATACGTCTACACCCTTCTGTTGCTCTACCTTATGAGCGTATTGTACCAGACGGAGGAGCCATGATATGCGGTCGATTCTTCCCCCCAGGTGTAAGTATCTATCTAGCTCCGGCATGCGATGTTGTTCTTATACCTTTACAGACAATTGTGGGTATCAATCCTTATATTGAGCACCGTATCAAGTCCATATGGGGTGAAGATGCGGAGGAGTTCCGACCGGAACGATGGTTGACTTCCGACAAAGACCAGCTCTCTCTGATGAACCGTCATTGGATTCCGGTTAGTATAACTTTCTGAATGTGACTAATTCTACTTTTACTGACAGTATGTACTTTATAGTTTGGCTCGGGGTCTCGAACCTGCCTGGGAAAAAACGTTTCGTTACTAGAGATACAAAAGCTAATTTCACGAATTGTGCGTGATTTCGATTTCGAGCTCAAGGAAGGGTCGAGTAAGAACTGGAAGACGGAAAACTTTTGGTTTTTCAAGCCGAAGGGCTGGCAAGTGCGGGTTTCTATTCGGGGCAAGGGACCTGTGGTGTAGTAGTGTCTCTAGTTTGGTACGGGTGTGGCCGCTCACTGGCCGAATGCGCGCGGGCAAATTGCATCTGTGGTTTTACAATGTATTTTCTAGCTACAACTCAGGTTAAACTTCAACGTGAATGAGCAGCAGTTTTAATGAATTCTGGAGGGTTTACAGCCCTAACCACAACCCTACCACAATGCCTTATAAGCGCCGAGACAAAGGCCCGTTTCGTCTTGCGAGGTGTACCTACATAGGACTTAGACATCTAGATAACCAACAGGATTACCAAGTACTTTCTTTAACAGGTTATAAGCCGGGTCTGTTCGCGTTAGCGTACCTTATCTGTCAAAGGATAATATATACAAGCGAAGGAGCCTAGTGTAGCTTGTATATCAACCGGTGGTTGCCCCTGTGGTACAACTGGTACCGCCACCACAACAGTCGTGGCCATCGCCATCCGGATGATACCCTGAATACTTTTATGGGAGCTCACGATCAGTCTCTCGGAAGATTCATCTCCGAACGGGTATCAAAACACAAGAAGAAGCTGTGTGGGATCACAGCGCAGATGGTATAGGTATTGACACGTGACAACATGATACCGGTATAATAGTCTCCAGTATCTGTCTAGATAATACTAAATCGCTATTTAGGGTGTCACAAAAACTTCCAAATTTTCTCTCCCTTATTCGTGTCCAAAAATCATAATTAAAGACCCTCTTTTTGTTTTTCCCCTTTAGATTCAGTCATTAAGTTATGCCTTTCGCTCTCTGGGCTCTAGTAGCTACGGCTATCCTACCCGCCGCCCAAAGCCATTGTACGTCGTACAAATGCTGCACTATTCATATCTCTTCTCCCATCCTCTTCTGAAAGGACTGACACATCACACAGGCCACATTTGTTTGCATTGCCGTTAACGGAATATGGGAAGAACCTGGCCGGTGTTTCCGGTATGCAACACCCCGAGCGGCAGATAATCTCTACTTTCTACCTATTAAATATTTACCTTCTCACGCTATATGTGTCGTGTAGTAATAAAACCTCGCCATTCCTAGAGCCTGCAACTATAGATGAAAGGCTATGTCGGCTACTACCACAACCCTACATATCCGCAGCACCTCCCGACATCAGTGCGCTGTGGGCGTGACAACTTTTCCCATGCTGCCGACACCGAAGTGCTGACGGTAAGGGCCGGCGATACGCTTGAAATTGCGCATAGCCGTATCGAGCCGAAGGATTGAAAGACAACCAGTGGCACGGCTGTCCTGAGGGGAGGAGTAGCTATGACCCCGACGGTACGCAATTCGCGAGTGCAAGTAGAATGTGACCGACGAAAGAGAGTTAGTGGTGTGTCTTGTATAGCTTCGCTAAATGATGAACCTAGCCGCATATGGATTTCGCCTATCTAGGACCGGTAGTAGCGCGCCTCAGCCAAGTTCCAGTCGGACTTGATGTCCACGACTACGATGGATCTGGAGAATGGGTTAAGATCTATACATTAAGGTACGAGTTCTATAACAACGACCCGGATCGTATCATTTTCCTAGCCCACGACTACACAGGGGTACCCGGCCGAGTTAGTTTAGATATTTTGTCATGTACGCGATTGGGTTGGGATGCTGTTGGTTAACATATCAGGGATCATGTTTGATATCCCTAGTCAGACTCCAGCGGGGGAGTACCTGTTGCGGGTTGATCTAATCTAGGTCTATCCGAAACCCGACCAACCTATTCGTGGGGGATACAGTCAGCTGTATCCAAGCTGTGTTCACGTCAGAGTAGAGAGCAGCGTTGAGGGATCGCTACCAGCCGGCGGTATCAAAATTCCAGAAGATTTGTGTCAGGAGTGTACGGGTAAGCAGGTCTCCCGCCCGAGGTCGTCATGATGTTTAGGGTTAGTAGGCTCACCTAACACTGTTGTAGGGATGCATACTAGTACCGGCATGTACAGTGGACAAGGAAGACCCGATGACAACTACGCCTATCCCGGTGGCCTTCAGTGGGATGGAGAGAAGATGTTTGAAGTGAAACCGCCTGTCCCTCCTGTGCCTCCTGGCCGGGGTTAGGACTTTAACTGAAAGCTCCTAGTGCAATACCTAGGTATTGAACATTCGGTACGAAGTGCGGGTTTGTCTTGTCTAGCCGCCTTTTTAATCGTGGTGTAAGCGGCGCTTGTTCTATCTTGATATTGTAGAATTATAGAGGGAATAGGGCAATCGACACCAGCAACCACTGGGAGGAGGGAAGAGTTCAGTTACCTAGTTAGGAAGTAGGTACCTTGTTTGAGGCGGGCCTTCCCACTACACTAGCAGCTAGCAGAAGTGCTATCGGCCCACTACAATCCCCACCCTAGCCCTATAGCGCACACGATTATCCTGGCAACCAGCCCACTGGGCTTTAGATCGTGCATTTAGTGCCCGTCAAACAGATCTCCTTCATCTTGTCACGATCACCCCACCAAGTCAACGCAACCCAGCGAGCAGTACGGCACGACGTGACGATACCAATACATTCCCCAAGATAAAAGGCGCCTTGCACTTTCTGCCCCTTGTATCTATGCCTGAGATACTTTATATCGCCGCTTGTACATCATGCCTGACCCGTATAACAGCAAAGGACACGAGCAGGCGGAAGAGTATACCAATTTTGTCGAACCCAAACATGGCCCTCACCGCTGGCAAGGTTGGAGGCACTTGCAACAAGTTCCCCTCTCGAGAATACATGACTGAAAAAGCACCCTGCGGAACAGACAATCTTGAGATCCAGGGTTTTTGCAACTTCATGCATGTCCGCTGCCCATGAGCCTCGACCGCCGCGTGTTGGGTGTGCGGTCGGCACAGCCTGCACACCGACTCACTTGTTATCGCCGTAGATGGCGCTTGTCCCGGCAATGGAACCCATCACGCCACCAAATCCGGCTGTGGAGTCTTCTTTGACCCCAATTTGCCCGAGAACCTAGCTTTTCGAGTGCCCGACACCCCTGGATATTCACATACGAATCAGCGCGCAGAGCTTAGCGCTGCTATAGCTGCAGTCAAGGCTAGCAAAGAATTCATCTACCACGGCGGCCAGTGGGACTTCAAAGACTGCCCTACGCCCTGCGCCGTTACTCATTTAGTTATCAAGTCAGACTCTGCATATCTCGTCAACGGCATGACAGCGCGCCTCGAGAAATGGGTACAGAACGGATGGCGCACCGCCAAAGGAACCGAAGTGAAGAACCGAGACCTATGGACTCAGTTGGTTGATCTCGTTTTTGCGCTTTACCGCGACAAAGGAGCAGCTGTCGACTTTTGGCATGTTCCGCGTGATCAAAACCTAGATGCTGACTATTTGGCCAATTTGGGCGTCGAGTATTAACCGTGGTAAATTACCATACTCGCCCGGTGCTTACCCAGACAGATTCCTTCGGAGACAGAATTAAAGGCACGTATTAATGAGAGATGAATGGAGATATAAAGGGTTACTTGCTACTTTGCTTTGGACTTGCACATGTGGTCTTATCATCAAAAGCAAACCGGCAGAGAGGAGCTTACACATAGCCCTACAACTAGAACGATAATAATGTCCCTACAAGAAATTCCAGAAAATTGATCATACCAAAAAATATGCTAGAGGTCAAAATCCGTGTCCTAGAATTATTATTTCATACATGCTGAGTAGTAAGTGTATCTAGAGATGAGTGTGATGATTCGAAACAACTGTAACATCCCAATGGAGAGATAAAGTAGAGAGGGGTGACTGTTGATTTGAATTCTACGGCATCAATTGTGGATAGGCACCGGGCAGATATGGCTGTGCCTACTATGGCTTCCCAATGGGAACGATCAGCTACGTGAGAGTCAGAAATACCGCATGTGTTAGATTCGGTGTCTCGGTAATGGAATCCAGCTACTTCAGCCCTTGTTTCATTCTAAGACATAGCCGCAAGGGCGTCTGGAATGGGTAAGGCAAGGCAGCAACTATAGTTGCTGATTGCCGACTTCTTTGTGAATTTATTGAAGTGACGTAATGCAAGCGTGGCTAATGAAAGTAACAGACTGAAGGAAAAGAAGTAGTATACAATATGGTGTTAATCTCTAGCGAAAGCACTAGAAATAAAGATAGGAAGAGGAGCCAACACACACATTCACTCAATTGACGTTTAATTGATTTCTCTAGTCTATTGTGCCTTGGTCAATTGATTCCCCATGTAAAATTCGACCTAAATCATGTAGAAGTGAAAGAAGAAGCCTATTTCTACATGCGTGGGCATCGCGATCTGCGGACAAGGGTGGATTTGGTTACTCAATATATAGACCTAGAATTCCAGGGCCGTTTCTGGAAACTATTCAGAAGAATGGTCAAAGGATTCTTTAGACCCTAGAAGATTATTATAATTCAAGGTCGTATTCCAAGCTCTACCTGGTAGCCCTTGTTACAGCGTGGCGCGATTTAAAAAGATAGCTTATAGAGTTGACTCTGAAAAAACAAAAGTAGGTACTATTCCACTATTCACCACATTCGACCATCTCAACATTTCACCGCCAATCCTTGTCTTTGACAACTCTCTTCCATCGCCACCTTGGCAACTCATTCGTTACACTTCTCCCAGTCATAGCTGAAGCCTAGCTGCGTGCCGTAGTACTGCACTTTGCCATCCTTATCCGTAGAGTGCTCACTGTCCACGACACCATTCTTACCCGAGCCGCTGACCTGGAGCTCAGTCCTAAACTTCAGCTTGGCAGCACCGCACTTGGGCTCCCGGTATGTCTGGTCCGGCTGGGGGGCAATCATGTCGATTTGGCTCTGGTACTTTCCAGACGCAGCTGGGCCACTAATGGTATAAGAATCCGTGATCTGGTGGTGTCAGTGAGGAAGGTATCATAGGGGCAAAACGATAGAAGCAGTAACTTACATCAGCATCAAGATACTTGAAGCTGAAAGTGGCTTCGACATCACTATCAATGTCGTACGTCGAAATGGCCTACACACATAGTCAGGAACCATGTTCAGATGTATAAGCATACATATGGCCACTCACCTTGGTCCCGTTCTTATGGAGCCTGAGTCTATAATCCTCGCCTTCAATCCCCCCCTTTAAATCCTTATACTCCGTGTATTGTAACTCGGTTTCGCACCAAGTAGAGTCAGTCTTATCCAGCTCAACGCGCAAGGACGGGTACGCGATGAACCAGTAGTAAATCTCAGAGCCATCGACGGTGTTCTGGCCATAGGTTAGGCGCGTGTGGCGGTCGTTGCCATCAGGGATGCCGAAGTCAGGGCAGCCCGGGCCCTTGAGAGAGGTGATCTCGAATGCCCAGTTGGTTGGGAGAATGCGAATAGGCCCATCGCTAGGAGCGGGAAGGGCAGATGCAAGGCATAGGAGGGATATTGAAGTAGCAAGCACCGACTTCATCACGTATTTCGCGTTTGAGCTCCAATATTTCGACTTTCTGTGATGGCTGAGGTATAGCAATGATACCGCTGTGATCGGGGTGGGAAGCTGATTTTATATGCTGAAAGGCTTGAAAAAGCGACTAGAGAAACGAAGGCATATCCGGAACCTCCGCAAAAATGATTTATAATCCTTCTTCTGAAAGTTATAGAAGCATATTGCCTGGCAGAAATTGAAACGGATTTACACTCTATATGGGATGCCGGGGGGGGGGGGGGGGGGGGGGGGGCACCCCCCCCGCCCCCCGCGCGGGTCGGCCCGCAAGCCCGGCCAAAAAAAATAAAATGCAAAGAAGGGACAAAATGAAAATTGTGGGGACAAAAA